>WBZZ01006327.1:62500-181275 GCA_019918135.1 Paulinella micropora
CCGCGATCAAGTGCGTCAAGGGCTGTTTGCCGTCGAGCGGCTCTACGTCAGCGGGACGTGGCTCCGTGGGAGCCGCCGCCTGCTCGATGATGATTGGTTGCGGGGTCGGCACGGTGGCAGGGGTCAGCCTAGTTTCTGCAGTGGTTTCCATCACGGGCCGGTTGCTGTGTAAGGAATAGGTCTTTATGGCTAGCAAGCCCAGCGCTTGTTTGGGTATAGATTTCCAAAGAGATTCCGAATTAGGCCGCCCCCGTGCAACGCCAAGCGAGGCCCTGAAATGGGCGGGGCGGGGCGGGAGTGCAAGCCTCACTAACAGCCCCGCCCCCCGAACGCCGTGCATTCTTTCGTGCGCCGTTTCCCCCCCGCTCTTCTTTCCCACAAATGTCTGCGGGGGCGCGCAAAGATCGCCCCAAGGCTTGCGGGCGGGGTTGAATGCGACTAAGAGGTTGCCCCACCCCCCGCCGGCGGCGTGCGAGGCGTGGTTTAGGTAATTTTCCCGGTAAGCCAGGCGGCTCAGGTCCGCGGTCTGGTGGGGCAGATTGACGTCCCAGCTAGTGGTGACCGGTTCCATGTACACGAAGCAGTTCTCGGGCGCCAGCGCGCACTCGCCCAGGAAGTACGTGCCCGGGCGGGCCCCGCGCTTGCAGTACGAATTTTCGAGCACCCAGGCCTGGTTGGTTACGATGTTGCGCACGTGCTGGATGCTAGCGCCATTGGGGCCGTAGGGGTCGCGCAGGCGCCGCACGCTCGTCACCCCCTCCTCATTGTCGTACGGGTACGTGTACATGAACAGTGATCTCGCTTGCGCATCATACCTGGTGGCGGCAACGTAGCCCCAGCTCTGGATCTTTTCGCTGTTAGCCAGGCAAGGGTCGTGTGAGTTGTCCATGTGTTCGTAAAAGCAGGGCCTGCCTATCATAGCCTCGGCAATGATGGCCAGTTCTTGGTCCGAAAGCTGCAGGCTGTAGTGCTCGCGTGCCTCGGGGTGTCCATGGTGACGCTTTTCTTCTAGAATGTCGTGCCTTAGAGCGTTTTCGTAGAGGCAATGTTCAAAGGCCCAGACCTCGCCGGCAGCGTCTAGCGAGACGGGTGGTTCAGCACCAAAGAAAACGCAGCGCGAGGGGTCCGTCTGCTCGCCTCGTGTCCTAACGTCACGCTTCCGTTGCTGCATGGGGGGCCTGAGCCGCACCAAAACAAAAACCAACACACACATACACCCCCAAACAAAACGCGGGGGGCGGGGGGGGGGGGGGAGGAAAGGAGGGAGGGGCACAAACAAAAAAAAAAGAACAGAAAGGAAAAAAAACGGGGGGAGAAAAGGAGGGAGGGGAAGAAAGGTTTGGGGATGGGGCGGGGCCGGGAAAAGGGGGAGGATGGCAGGGGGGGGGCCGGGGAAAAAAAGCTACTAGGATAGACAAAGCGACTGGAGAAGGGGCAACAGAAAATCTGGGGTGGGGGGGGGGGGGACGGTAGAGAAGAAATGGGGAAGGTGCTATTTGACAGGCTCTTTTTTTTGTTTCTTAGGTTTTCAGCGCAGGGAAGGCCGCGCTCTCTCCCCCCTTCCCCCTCCCGGAAAGCTGGTAAATAAAAAGCAGACAAACCGGCCGGGCCCCCACCTGTCCGATCTTTGTTCGCCTCTTTTTGTTTGCGTGCTGGCCCCCCCCCCCCTCTCCTCCCTCCCTTTGTTTCTTCTTCTGCAAGGCTCGTTCAGAACCCCCAAAAAAAAGAACGTGCTTCTAAAAGAGACTATAGAGGGGGGGGGGCAGGGGGGGCCAGCAGGCAGAAGAAAAACGAAAGAGGCGGATCAAACAAAATTGGGTGTACATTGGCCCCCCCCCCTCCCATCTCCTCCACCTATAAATAAGGGTGGGGGGGATGGGGACAATGGGAGGACAGGGAGATGGCGGCCAGTGGGAGAGGGGGGGTGGGGGAGAAGAAACATGTGCGAGCACAGGGGACAAGGGGAAAGGGGGGGGGGGGGGCCGCGACGGGGGGGGGGGGGGAACAACAGGGGAGGCAGGTGGGAGAGAGAGCGGGGGGGGGGGGGGGGGGGAGAAACAGTACCGGGGAAGAGAGGGAGGGGGGGGGGAGAAACAGTGTGGGGGGAAGAGAGAGGAGGGGGCGCGATGACGAAAAAAAAAACAAGCGCGTCTGCGGGAGGCGGTCCCCCCCCCCCCTTCCCCTTGTGTTTGGTTTGGAAGCAATAGCATAAACCACAAGCCGCTGGTCGCAGAAACAAGAATGGCTCGTACGAAATACGCCCAAGAGAGCAAGAGCAGACGCAAGACGGCGCGCGAGGTCGTCAAAAAGGCTGACGACTCCAGCAAGAAAAAACAGAAGCAGCACAACAAGACTCACAGCAAGACTCACAGCAAGAAGAGCGACAAGAAACAAAAGAAGAGAAAGCGCGAGGAAGAGCCCGAGGAAGAGCCCGAACAGCGCCCCAAGAGAGTGATCAAGCGTTACCGCTTGCTGAACGCAGAGTGCAACAGGGCCCAAAAGTTGAGTCTGAACCACTTCGCACTCCGGCGGGCACCGTTCCGCCGACGCCTGTACAAACAAGTAATGCAAATCGGGGGCAGGGTCGAGAGATACAACAAATCAGCCCTGTATGCACTCATGATTGCGGCAGAAGACTACCTACGCTCTCTTTTTGAAAAAAGTAAGAGATTAGCAATCTTACAGAAACAGCACACGTTGCTGCACAAACATTGTCGCTTCGCTGAATTCGAGGAGAAGATGTCGATGCAAAGGATGGTGCCGAACCCTTGAAATGTCCAAACAACAGAAAAAAGCCTCCCGGCCGCAAAAAAGTATTATTAAAAGCAACTGCTTGGCTTTTTTTTTTGAGAATTGAGATGCTGCAACCCCCGGGGGTACCGCAGGGCGCGCAGGGGGGTCTAAAGCTGCTGACCGACCGGCCAAGTTTAAAAGACAGAAGTGTGCAACCTTAATCTTTTTTTCTTTTTATTGGTGGTTGTTTCCTTTTTCTTCTTCAAAGCCATTCAGCGAACCTTCGCTGGTCGAGCCGTCGGAGCAAGGTGTCAGAACACTGCGACGCGAACTCAGCCTACCTTGCAACAAGCCGGGGGACTCCAAGCTAAAGCTTTTATTGGCTAGCGTGGGGGTTTTTTGTAATTCCAGGAGTTGGTGCTGGAGGTCTTCTGCGCCAAAGGGCAGGCTGTGTCTGGGCGAGCCGGGTTCGCTCCTAGTTTCCCCGCGGTTCACACACCTGCTCGTGCAGGGCTCGGGCATACTGTAGCAAGTGGAGCTCCTGAGCCTGGTCAGCACGGGGGGTGCTGACGCGACCCTGTTGTGCGACTGTGGGGCCTGGCGTCCTGCCGGGCCCTCGAAATCGACGTTGTCAGCCACGTCGTCTTCCAGAGCGGGTGGCTCTCCCTCCACTGGGTTGGTAACGCCGGACAGCATATCGGAACGGCGGCGGGGCGGCGCCGTGCTAGGCGCCCGTGGGTAAGGCCTGCTCAAAGTTTTTATATCTAGAGGAGGCGGGCGCCTGGTCGGCGACAGCAGGCCGTGCTCTGAGCCGCTCGCCCTTGGGGGTAGCGGCAGCCTGCGAGGCAACACAGGGACGGCCGCGCTTAACGTGCCCGTTCCCAAATCTGCTAAACGCGATTTGGGTAAGGGTGGCAGTGTACGCTGCCGGCGTAGCGGGGCGTCCGTCGTGTCCAAAGCTAGCGCGGCGGCGGGAATGCGGCGCGGGGGAGGGCCCCTCGGGGGAGGGGGCGGCGGGGCGGGCGGCACGGCCCCGCCGCCCAATCCGTCGGTTGTAGGTGAGCTAGCGAGCGGTTCGTCCGCGCTGTCTCTGGGTACAAGCGGCCGCGGCTCGGAGGTGGTGCTGCTGCCCGTCAAGCTGTCCCAGGAATTTCTGTTAGGTGTGAAAATCGGCGAGGGAGTCGGCGAGGCGTCAAGAGCGGCGCCTGAGCCACGGACCGCATTCACGAAAGGCCCGCCCTGCTTGCTATCTAAATCATAGACCCCCGTAGCGCGCAGCAGGGCCACCCAGCTCTTGCAGGACCCCCGCGGCACGTGCAGCAGCAGGTCCGTGCCCTGTGCTTCTGAATCATCGTACTGCCCCAAATGTTTCAGCCTAAGCTCGGGCTGGCACTCGGGCGCCTGCTCGGGCGGGGTCACAAACCGCAGATTGCGCTGGTGTAGCATGAGCCTGACGCCTACAGCCAGCGGTCTGGCGCTTGCGGGGGGGTCCGCCGCGCCGTCTACGGGGTGCAGGGGGGAGATGGGCGGCAACGCCCTGACGCTAGCGTCCGCGAAACGCCTGTCGGAAAAGGGCTTGTTCGATCATATCTACGGAAGGCTGGCGCAGTTTCTACAGTTGTCAAACCAGCAGCAGTATCCCAGCGGCTTTGGCCTGCTTTTCTTCAGTCTTGACAAGCCCGGCGGGCGCTACGGAGCGTCCTACCGGGAAGCGCGCGCCTTCATCTATCCCGACTGCATCATCTTCTGTTCGGCCAGGCAGAGTCTCCCGAAGGCCCCAGAGCGCCAGCAGTTGCGCGTACGGGTAGCTAAGGGCTGCGGCGAGGTCTTGGTTGTGGACCAATGTCCTGACGGCTCGCAGCCAGGCCTTGCCCCTGCTCGAAACGCCAATGGCGGCCTTGATGCACGTCATGTGCGTGTCGGTAGCCGCGTGCCAGCGTGTAAAAGAGTCCAGGCGCGGGATAATTTCGCGCTGAATTACCTGCGCTACTTCCTCATGGCTGAGGGAGGTTTGGGTGAGAATAGTGCTGGCGACGGTGTGCAGCGACGCCAGCAACGACTCGTAGATGGAAAAAACAATACTGCCCCCGTCACGGTGCCCCTCCACGAGCACGCGCGTCAGGGGCTGGACGTACAAGCATTGTAGCCGGCAGTATTCAGTAATGAAGCCCAGTGCCCACACCCTGAGCCCGCCCACCCTGGTGTTCATGCACCTCACCTAGAGTGAGAAAGAGAGAGAGAGAGACACAGAGAGCCAGAGACAGGGGGGGGGGGATGAATGGAGGTTTGCAAGATAGGGAGAGAGAAAGAAAGGGGGAGGGAGGAAGGGGGACGGCTGAGCTGGGTTAGATGTAAGGGCGGGGGAGGGAAGAAGGGGGGGGTGGGGGGGGGGGGGGCAGTGTGTGTTTGTGTGGCTGTGGTATTGTTTTTTTCTTTGCTCTTTTTTTCAAAACAGAAATAGAAACGCACGGGAAGGAAAACTGTGGCGGGGGGGAAATGGGGAGGGGGGGGGGGACAGACGCAAACAGAAAGCAAAGCCACAGATAGTATTCGTCTGTCGCGACGCCCCCCCCCCCCATTTCCTCATGTCCCCCCATTCCCCCCCTGTTCATAAGCCCTTTTTTTTTGCGAAAAAAGGGAAAGAGAGGGTGGGGAGGGGGGGGGGGGGAAGAAGCCAGTCGACGAGGGGAGGGAGGGCAAAATGGGGGGGTGGCTTATGAAAGGTGAGGGAAGGGAAGGGGGGGGGGGGGGCGACGTCAGGCGCGGGTAAAAGAAAGCAAGTGGAACACACTTTCCTTTTTTTTCGGGGGTAGAGAGGGAGGGTTTTTTGTGTGTTTTGTTTTGGGGGCCCCGTAGTTCCCTTGCTGGTATTCTCAAAAGCAAACCCCTTTCTCACCACACCCCGCGCTTCCCCCCCCCCCCCCCCACCTGCCCTCCGCGCCCCTCTCCTCCGCTTTGCGCTCTCCCCCCCCCCTTTCCGTTTTTTTTGTCTTGGTTCTGTTGGTTTTTGCTTCCCCCCTCCCCCCCCAAATCTCTTATTCCCGGCCAAATGCTCTTAGCGTTGGCTGTGCTTGCGACAGTCTGTCGCGCCCTGAACGTAGTTTCAAGCTACCACAGCTCGGATGGCGGGGATTCCACGTTGCTCGAGCTTTCTTTTGACCAGGGGGACCTGCCTTCCAGCCAGGCCGAGGGCGTATTACAATTTCAGGTCGAAGGCGCGGCCATCGGCGCGGGGCTGCGCGGCCTGCTGCAGGGAACCCTAACTGTGGCACCGCCCGAATCAGTCGTCGAACGCAGCCTGCTGGGCTACGTGCCGGAAGGTTCGAACACACGCACGTTCAGTCTGTGCAACCAACTGCAGAACGAAGCGCAGCTGGCGGGCGCGAGCGAACGGGAGTCGGCGCTGGCGGATTACTCGCTGCAAGCCCTCCAGGCACAGGCCCAACAAAACAACAGCAGGCGCCGGCAGTTGCAACAGGTGTCAGACGGCGTGCAGCCCTGCCCGACGGACGGCGACGCGGAATGCAAGGAACTGAACGCCGGCTTTCCCGGCCGTTACGTTTGTTACGCGTACAACCTCATGTCCAAGGAGCTGTTCAGGTTCTGCATAGACAGCAGGATGTGCCTGCAAGGCGCCTCGGACACGAACTGCATGCTGGGCATCGCTAATTGCACCGCCACGGCCAAGCGTGCTCTGTACAGCGGCGCGGCCCTGAGCTGCCCCCAGGCGTGCAAAGTCGGCCAGTACTGTGCGGTGCCCAGCGGCGGCACGGCGTCGTCGCCGGGCGTTTGCCTCAACATTACGAGCACGATGGGCGCTCCTCACCTCGGGGACACGCCCGGCACGGGCAACTGCTACGACGAGAGAATAACGCAAGCCATCTCGGACAAGGCCCAGGAAGACTTTGCACGCGCGTTCAGCAGCGGTTTCAAGGGGCTGAGCGACCTGCAGGCCCAGCTGGACAAGACGGCGCAGATCTACGACAGCGCGCTCAAGAATCTGGCAGAGACGGGCAAGCAGCAGAACAAGACGCTGCAGCGGCTGCTGCTGAACATCCACACACTGAACACCCAGAAGCAGCAGGTTGAAAACCTCACAGTGCAGGACTTTCTGCGCTTGAACGAGACGATCAATGCGTTCGTGCGGCACGAAAGGTCCATGATGGAGGACTTCAACAGGACCACGAACGCGACGTTCCTGGATCTGCAGACGTTTGAGGGGACCATGAACGAGGAAACCAACGCCGTGAACGCGTTGTTCTTGGCACTCCTGGCGCAGAGCAGAGTGCAGAGCACGCTGATGGGCGAGTTTACCGTGGACCTGGCGGGGCTGCTGGGCATGGCCCGCGCCACGCTGGCCGAGGTGCGCGAGCTGCAGACGTCGGAACGCTCGCGCCGCGCCCTGGCGGCTATGCTGTTTGCCTACGCCGAGCAGGCAGCCGAGCGGTCCGACGTACATTTGCTAGCGGAAGGCGGCGTGCCGCCGCTGGGCTTCGCCCGCGTGAACGACCCGAGCGACCCCTACTGGTTCCGTTTCATGGTGGTGATCCAGTTCGAGCAGGACACTCTTGCCAATCCTTTGTCGAAAATAGATGGTTTCGCCAGCTGGGCGCTGCAGGACCCGGAGGTCCGCTGGAATTACGAGACTTACACACCAACAACCGAGGACCTGAACCCTTCTTGGCTGCTCTCGGCCGAGCCGCTGACAACCGACGAATACTGGAACAAGAGCATCGGCAACAATATCGAGGAGGCCGGGAAATTTGCGCGCTACGCGTACGACCTCAACGGACAGCACGCAGTGGACCCGGGCATGAACCGCGTCCGCTGGTTGTTGCTCCACACCGTGCGCTTCTTCTGCGACCCGCAGTTCTTGCTCGAGCAGAGCGACAACTGGTTCACGTTCAGGGACATCATGGGGCTGCTCGGCCCCCCCGGCTGCGAGCCGCCGGCGCTCGGCACAGACGCGCCGCGCCCGGAAAAAGCCTGCCACTGCTGGCTGAAAATAGTTCGCACGCGCTGCCTGCGCAAAGCTAACATCCCGCCGTGGACCGCGGCGGCCGCCGCGGAGGAGGCCGCGCTTGAGCCAACCTCAGACATGTGCGGGACCGCCTTTGGCACGGACCTGACCGACCAGTTCTATGGCGGCTGGCTGCCGCGCGGAGCGCGCGAAGAGACGGTCACGTCGGAGCAGGAACTCAGCGAGCTGCTGCGCGTGTGGTGCGCCGCGGCCGTCAAGAGCGCGCCCGGCGACCGGATCTTTTTCAACAGCAACCTGCTGGAGCTGGCGCTGCAGCTGAAGCCGGACTCCACGCCGCGGCTGGGTCCCTGGCAGACCGCGCGGCAGCCGTCGAACGAGGAGTACAAGTACTGCTCCACGCACTGGGCCGACATCGAGCCCCAGTCGGCGCTGCTGCGGCGGCGCTCGAACACCACCAACGCCGCCACGCTGCCGTACCTGTTCTTCTACACGGCTCAGCAGGCCACCAGATTTTTGCGCCAGCGCGAGATGACGCAGGTGTTGATCGACGTGGCGGGCGACCTGCCCGACGACGTGGACATGTCGCTGCGGCCGTGCTTTACCCGTGCGCCCGCGAGGCTGCGCATCCCGCAGGTCCCGCCCGCGCTCGGCGACAGCGCGTGGACCGTACCGCCCGAAGTGGCCAACTGCGACACGCTGACGGCCGGCTTCAGCATGGCCAGGCTCCTGCCGCTGTGGCAGCTCAGGCACGTGGAAACTCGCCAGAGATTTACGTTGCAGCTGAAGAACCTGGACTCGGGCGTGACCTATACGCAAAATCTGAGCCTGCTAGTGCCGCACCGGCTGCCGGCCGAGTCGATGCTGGTGCTGGGCTACCTTTCGTGCCTGCACCACTGGTGCGGGCTCCGCGACAACTACAGCTACGTGTAGGACGTGCTGCCCGAGGAGGTCAGCGGGCACCCGAACCAGGCGCTGCGCTATACCGACTACGTCATGTTCTTTCCCGAGGACGAGCGCGGCACCCTCCAACAGAACAGGCACTTGTTGTTCCCGCTGGGCTGCTCTACTGCCGGCGACGGCTGTGCCGCCGCCGGCGGCGGCGACTGCGTGCCGCACCACCTGAGCAACCGCGCGACCGTGCAGGGCGAAACGCAGGCCGAGTTCTGGAAGCGCCAGCACCTGAGCGCGCGCCCGGACCCGACGCGCCTGGGGCGTTCGCCCGTGGACTCGCGCAAGCGTCTGCTGAACGGGGTGCCGTGGCAGCGCAGGCGCTGCGAACAGAACGGCGCGCCCGAGGGCCCGCTGTGCCAGCTGCTGCGCACGCACTGGTGGCCGTCGTTGAACTTTCTCGGCGGCGAGACGCTCGACAACGTGGGCTGCCCGGACGGGCGCTGCCCGCTGCGGCCGCTCAACTGGTCGTCGCGCTTGAGTTTCGACGTGCCGGGCACCAGCTTCGCGCGCCGCGACGAGGTTGCGACGTGGTGCCCGATCGACGGCAGCACGGTCGTTGAGCCCCGGTCGCCCGAGGCCGGCGAGCCCGGGCTGCGGCTGCGCTTCCGCCAGGGGCTGGACGCGGGCGCCGGCGCGGCACGACTGATGCGGCTGCAGGTGTGGCGCGACAACAACAGCACGACGGTGGCCCAGTCCGACCTGGCGTACCCGACGGCGCAGGGCCTGTACTTCGTCGACGTGCCGGGCACCAACCTTCCGACAGTCGCGGCGGCGCTCGCGAACGGGACCAGCGGGCTGTGGCTGCGCGTCCTGGTTGGTACGCAAACGTCGGTGGAGCCGACCCTGGAGTGCCTGCCCCTGTCGCTCGACATTTCGGGCGGCGACGGCCAGACAGTTGACAGCTTCTTTGCTTCGACCGCAGCCGGCGGCGCGGGCGGCGTGGCGGGAGACACTATTGAGCACATGTGGCTCCAGATGCAGAGGGGCGCGGCCAGCACCGACACGGCCGCGGCCCTGGTGGCGGCTATGACGGCCGCCGCGACTTCCAGCCTGTTACGGGACGTAGCCGCGGCCGACAACGCCACGATCCTGGCCGGCCTGCTGAATGACTGGAAGCTAGAGCTCGCGGCCCTGCGGGCTGTGCTAATGTCCTCGTTCGCCCAGAACGAAGAGTACCTGCGGCGTTCGGCCGCGAATGCAAACGCACTCTCCCGGCAGCTGGAGGCCACCATCAACCAGACCAAGTCGGTGCTGTCGACCTTTGACGGCGACCTGGAGGCTGCGCGGCGGGAAATAGCCAACATTACCCTGAGTGACGAGGCGCTGAAGAACGCCAGCGCTAGATGGGGCCAATGGTCCGCCGAGGTCGGCAGCCTCGGAGCCTCGTTGGCTAACGGCGGGCTGTTCCAGTCGGTTGTGAGCGGCTACGTGCGCTCGACGGTGCCGAGCGAATACGTCATAGACACGATTGTGATGGTGCCCGTCGTGAAGTTCCCGGACGACCCCGCCCGCCGTAATGCGTGGAAAACAGTCGTTCGGGCGTTTTCTGGGCCGCGCTGGGACGCGTTCAAGAACGGTGTCTCCAATTTCTTCCAGGACGTAGGCAAATGGGTTGAGAAGGCGGTGGACTGCACGGTCGACATAGCGACCAAACTGGACTTCGACTGCCTAGCACCCGACGCTCCGGACTGCAAGCTTACCCGGCCCAAAATCCTGGGCAGTTTCTGCTACCAGAAAAACAAGTTGTTTCACACCTGCCACGGCGGCGAGTACGTGCACACCGACGGCTCCAAGGACGTGCCCGTCGTGTGCGACCTGAAGCGGGCAGCCTGGACGACCAAGTACATCGTACACTACGCCTTGGCGTTCTTGCTGCTCGTAGTAATACCAATCGGCACCGCTGGCTTGCTCGCGTATGCTAGCTATTGGCTGTATCACAAGTGCCAAGAAGAACGTTTGGCTAGGCGCCAAGTTAGACACTTCGATAGACTTGAACAAGCACAAGCAAAAGCTGTAGAAAAAGTACCGCTCCTGGCAAACGACGGAACAGAAACTTCCGGAAGTAGTCGGCCGAAACACTCTCGGCAAGGAGCTTCGAGAGCATGGAAGGGTTTCCAAAAAAGAGCAGCAAAAAATAGAGCGCTCATAGAATTTCTCTCTCACTTGCTTCCTTTTTGGTGAGCGGCAAAAAAAAGAAGTCATGAGACCAAAAGAGAGAAAGAAGATGCACAGAGGCAACAAGAGAACAAAAAAAAAACAACACGTAAAAACAACATCCAACAAAACTTTTTTTTAATTAAAAAAAACTACCGGAAAACGTGCCTCATCTATTCTGCGTTACCGACGGGTGGCTTCTCTGTTTTTACCCTCTCCTTTTTTTGTGTTCTTTTTTTTTTTTTTGGTTTTTTTTGTCCTTTCTTTTTTTTCCTCTGACAGACAGCCGAACTCAGAGGAAAGAAAACGAGGGAGCGGGGTGGGGTGTGGAGTGAAAACCAAATACTACCAAGATCAGAATTGAGGGGTTGAAAGATATTTGTCTTCCGTGCCTTCTTCTGTAGCGTAGGGGCCATCCGTCTTATACAAATTGTGTTCGACCGAACGGGCGGAGGAGGTTTCATACATCATCTTTGGCCCGCTGGTTTTCTGATACTGTTGGTTACCAATCTCGTTTAGCCCATTGGTTACTGCGGGCATCTTTTCCAAGCTAAGGCTGTCAGAACAAGTGCAGTCGTCATGACGACGCAATTCTTGCCCGCCGAAATTCAGTGGAACTTGGAAGCTTTCAAAACAATGGTCGTGATCAGTAGGAAGCGTCTGTAGCCCGCTAAGTTTCTGATGCTCAGGCATTGAAAAGCTAGGAGTACAGAAGGGCGTCGTCTTTGGCGTGCCCGAGCTTGGCTGATCGGCGTTAGGACCAGCGATATCGTTGGCTTTGCACGTGTTTCCACCACAGTGAAAACACTCACTTGAATTCTCGGTATATTCTTCTTCGTCCTTGTCGCCCTCTTCCCCTGCTCGAGTTTTGAAAGGCGCACTGTTCACAGCGGCCGTGCGAGGATTAACAGATGTTTTTTGGTCATAGGAAGACTTACAATCTGTCGCGTTGCTTGCAGCAACCCCTTTACCTGCGCACACGTTGCAGGAGACGCTCACACTCACGCAGCCCCTGCACACGTCGCACACGGAGCCAGAGACTGACTTCTTTTTCGTCGTCGCCCCCGCTTTGGCCGCTTCGTTTCTGCAATCGCTGCACCAGGAAACTGAGACAGAATTCTTTACCCCCGCAGCGTTGTCTGCGATTTCGCACGCGATGCACACGGAGCCAGAGGGCGACTTCTTCGTGGCCACCGCGACGGTCATTGAGTGTTTGCAAACGTCGCACTCGGAGCCAGAGACTGACTGCGCCGCCGCGCCGGCCATTGCTTTTATGCACTGCTTGCAAAGGGAGACAGACTCTGACCCCGCCGCCGCCGCTCTGGTCAATCCCTTTTGGCAATCCATGCACAGAGAAAGCGAGAAGCTGCCAATGGTGCCGTGCCGACCTGCGACATTTGGGGAAGCCGAGATCGACGACTTCATCACCGCGCCGGCCATTGCTCTTGTGCACGGCTTGCACAGGGAGACAGACTCTGACCCCGCCGCCGCCGCTCCGGTCAATCCCTTTTGGCAATCCATGCACAGAGAAAGCGAGAAGCTGCCGATGGCGCCGTGCTGACCTGCAACATTTGGGGAAACCGAGATCGACGACTTCATCACCGCGCCGGCCATTGCTCTTGTGCACGGCTTGCACGGGGAGACAGACTCTGACTCCGCCGCCGCCGCTCCGGTCAATCCCTTTTGGCAATCGGGGCACAGAGAAAGTGAAAAGCTGCCGGTGGCGCCGTGCTGACCTGCGACATTTGGGGAAACCGAGATCGACAACCTCGTCACCGCGCCTGCCATTGCTTTTGTGCACGGCTTGCACAGGGAGACAGACTCTGACTCCGCCGCCGCCGCTTTGGTCAATCCCTTTTGGCAATCGGGGCACAGAGAAAGCGAGAAGCTGCCGGTGGCGCCGTGCTGACCTGCGACATTTGGGGAAGCCGAGATCGACGACTTCGTCACCGCGCCGGCCATTGCGTGTTTGCAAACGCTGCACCCGGAAACCGATACAGTACATTGTACGCCCGCCACAGCTGCTTCCTTGCACGCGCCGCACACGGAAAGTGAGACCGACCCCGCCGCAACTGCGTTCACGCACGCCTTGCATAGAGAAATCTCGGCGGCGCCGTGCTTGCATTCGCGGCAACAGGAACCGGAGAAGCTCGCCGCAACTGCTTTTTTGCACTTGCCGCAGGTCGGGATGGAGACCGACCGAGGCACGCCAAAGGTGGGGGCCGAGTCGTTATGCTGACAGCCGTAGACGCTCGGCAACTTAGAAACAATCTTTTGCAGGCACCCGTCGCACAGAGATCGTTCACGGGACCCGGGGGCTTCGCGCGCGGACGACGCGTGGGCGCACCCCGGCACAACTGCTCTTTGCATGCACCCGTCGCACAGAGATGCTTCCCCCAGCAAGGCCCTTGCTTGTACTTCGTGTGGACAAGAAATCGAAATGGTGGTAGTAGTAATGTTCTGGTTTACTGCTGGCAGGTCCATACCCCTAGTTGATCCCTGTTCCGTGCGCGGAACTATTGCAGCTACCACGCACGTGTACAGGCAAGCTGGCTCTTCTGGACGATCCGCAGGAATCGATGTCGGCTTTGTTAGCTCGACCTTGCCCTTCTCCAGTGCTGCTGCTAGCAAATTGCGCGTCTCCAAAGGAAGCAGAAGCTGTACACTGTCTTTGCTAAATCGGAAATATTTGTTTTCAGGTTTCTCGAACGATTTGTGCTTGGCGGGCGGCTCGTTAGGGAGACCGCCTAATATATCAAAATCAAAGTCTTGCGAACGATCTTCCGAGGAGGGCGTCAGAGAGCCGCTCAGTCCGTCTGCTTTGCTGTTATTATTCATCCATGACACATAACTTGCGAGAACCAGGAGTTGTTCCGCAACAGTGAAAACCGCGCCTTGTTCAACCGTCACGGGCCCGTTATTCTTTAGCAGCGCACGGAGCTCGTTCTCTATGGCGGAGCTGCCTACCGTGCAGATCCTTATTTTGAACTCGCTGGTGCTGGTTCTCAGAGCCCCTGGCTCAGGCACCTCAAAATAAGTAACTGGGTTGTCCTTGCCCGGCATCGTCAGGCAGGACGCTAAAAGAACGGGAACACGTCGCCGCCCTTGCTCATCGAGTCGACGGCGTCTTGGAAGGGGTTCGCGGGTCGTTCTTTTTGCAAGTCAAAAACGTGGTTGGCCACCTCAACACTGCACGCCGGCTCGGTCAAACACGACAGCGCGGGGCAAACCCTCTTTGCTTGGACGCACTGTTGGAGGCTTGCGGGGTCCACTACCTTAGGCTGTAAAATTAGCCCCTGCAGACTGTTTGCGCAAACCTCCTCTGCCGAAGATTGCACAGCTTGGAGAGAAGAAAATTGCAGAGCTCGATTCGGCTCAAACCCCATATAGGTTTTCAAGTAAGAAAGAAGCTCATCGCCCACGGTGGCTTGCGATTTGTTGACTTCCATTTTCTCCTGGAGCAGTCGCAACATGGGTGGCTCCATGGTGGCAGCCATTTGACCTAGGTCTTCGGGCTGTAATAGCAGGCCTGCCTGCATCATCACCTCTGTTTTTTCCGGTAGCTGGACACTCTCGGAAATGTATCATCATCTAACTGAAAGAAAGCACTCATTTCCTGGGCTCTGGTGAATGCCATCTTGCCACTCCTTTTTTTTCCTCGCGTGTGTGTCTCTCCCCGAAAAAAGCCTCTTTTTTTAAAATGATTTCATATTCGGGGGGGCCTTCGACCGTACAGGAAATTTGATGGGGCTTATGTTTTCTTCTTCCTGTCCTCCCCCCCCCCTTCCTCTCACACCCTCCCGCTTTTCTTTTTTTCTGCTATTTTCTGGTTTTTTATCGGGAGGGGGGGGGAGAGGAGAGAGAGAAGGGGGGGGAAAATGCGGGCAACGGGGTGGTGGAAAGGCGGAACTTACCCCAGCTTCATTTCAGAAGCAAGGTGGCTTCCTGTGTGTTCACGACGATCTCCGCCCCTCCCGCGCCCCTTCCCCCCCCCCCCCCCCCGCCCCGTTGCCCGCATTTCTCCTTCGGCCCCCCCCCCGCCTTTCATGGTGTTTCTTTTTTGTCTCCTTTCTACCTCTTCCCCCCCCCTCTCTCTCCCTCCCCTTTTTTGTTAATTTTTTTTTTTTTTTTGTAAACCTTTCAGTCCCCCCCCCCCCCGGCTTCCCGCCGCCTTTGGCTGTGCACGCAAGTAAAAAAAAACAGTTACAAAAAAAAAGCCAAGCACAGGTTTTTTTATTTCTTTTAGTAGACAGCTTGCCCACCGCCTTTTCGCTGCCCAATATGTTCGGTTCATGCCGCGTCTCCGCGGGCGCCCCTCCTCTTTTGGGCCTCTTTGCGTTTGAAGAAGAATCGGGTAGGGGCGGCTATTCACACGTGTGGCGCGCAGGCTGCTTGCTAGACGACGCTACACATAACATTGTCGCAATCAAAATGCATACAAAACGCGACCGTTCTGTGCACAGGCAAGAATTCGATTTCCAACGAGAATTGTTTTTCCACCAACGCACCGCCATCGGGCTGGTTCCTGAGCCCTTGGCTTTTGTTCTGGGCACGGACTACAGCGCCATGGTAATGGAATTCATTCCGTACTCGCTCGAACACTTGCTGCAGCGGCCCTCGGCCTCGACAAAGTGCCGTGCCCTGGAGTATCTAGCGCAGATTATGATTTTCTTGTGGCCGCTCCACGACAAAGGGTTTGTACACCGCGACCTCAAACATCAGAACATTGGGCTGCGCACACTCGACGGAGGTGTGTGCCTCCTAGATTTCGGGCTCTCGGCCTTTCCGTGCTTGGACTCCAGCAGCCACAAAAACACTTTGGCCGGTACGCTGTCCTACATGAGCACGGACAGCCACAATCAAAAACCGCCCATCTGGCGGGATGACGTCTGGAACTTAGTGTACACCTTTTTCGAAGCGCTGGCGGGCCCTCTGCCGTGGTCTTCAGCCTACGTCCCCCGCAGGCAACATCTCTTAGGCAGAAACCGGTCTGTACTAAAAGCCAAATTAGAATGGGAGGACAAACTCATGACGGACCAATATCATCACTGGTACGTTCCGTACTTAAAACAGTGCGTCCGAATCTGCAGAGCGCCTGGTGAGGTACGTCAAGTCCATTCTGACGTTGCAAAAGTAATACGTAGTTGCAAAGACAATTTCGGAAACCGGCATTAGTAACACAACTATTAAAAATCATTCTTTTTGTTTTTTTTTTCGTTTGGAGAACGGAAGAACAAGATACGAGAGAAAGAAAGCCAGAGGAGAGAAACGAGAAGAAGTTAGGCTGAGAGAGAAAGGAAAGGTTTCCAAAGAAACAGGTGTGAAGAAGAAGAAGAAGAAGAAGAAGAAGTGAAGCCATATTATGGGGGGTGTGAAGGAGGGGGGGGGGGAGAGGGGGGAGGGAAAGAAGAGGGTGTAGAATATAAAGACGAGCTTCCGGAACAAGCGTACGAGGCGGTGGCGGGGGGAGGGGGGGGAGGGGAGGGGAGGGGGGAGGGCGACGTGCTGGCAAGACCAAACTGGAAAAAAAAGGAACCAGCGACGGGGGGAAGGGCGGGGAGGGAGCGGAGGCGGGGTGTGTGTTTGGGGGGTGGAATGTGCGAATTAAGGGGGGGGGGGGGCGTGGACGGAGGGTGAAGCGACGGTTGGTTGGTGAAAGGATTAATCGAGGGGACCAAAAAAAAGTAAATCACGAAAATAATTTTTTTTTAAACAAGCAAAAAAACAAACTTTTTTTCCCTCCGCCAACCCCTCTCTCTCCCTCCCTCCCGACTTTTCGTCCAGCACCAAGGCCGACGCAGCCCCAAATTCCCTCCCACCCTCCTCTTTTTTTTTCTTGCAGGCTGTGTTTTTTAGAGTCCCTTTCCTTTTTTTTTGCGGGTGCTAAGAAAAAATAAAGGATACACACAACAAAGCAAACCACCAAAAAAAACCCCCACGGCCCCCCCCAAAAAAATGAGCACCCTCGTCCTGGCGTTACTGGGTGTCGTAGTGTCCGGGCAGACCTGCGGGTTGTCCTTTGCGCAAAGCGTCAACTGGAGGGCCAGGATCCTGAGCAATGGCTCCGGCCTGGGCCAGCTCGAGGGCAACCCCGCCATCATGCTGAACATTGAAACCCCGAGCGGTTTTACTACGGCGACGTCGCCGTTCTTTATTTCAAATAGTTTCTGTTGCAATGAGACCCTGCCTACCACCGCCAGGGTTTCGGGGGATCCCTGCTGGGATCAGCAGGTCATGTACCTGCGCTACACCACAGATTGTACGTTGCTGGTGCACGACGAGAGCAACGGCTACTTGCGGCTGTCGGGTTCGGTCGACGTCAACTGTACGCGCCGGACCAGATTCTTGATGCTGAACGTGACCCAGACGTTCCGGCTGCCGCTGAGCTTCACGGTCCGCTTCCCGGCGTCGCTGCGCCTAGAATTTCAGGCCACCACACGCCTCATCAACGACAACGACTGCTACCAAACGTCACATTGCTATGGTTTTGAGTGCGTGCTGGCGTCACAACAATTGGGCAGGCGCAGGCTAGCCAACGCCAGCAAGGGCGTCAACTTCTGCAACTGCAGCACCGTGGACCCCAACGGTGTGCCGGGCGTGTGCACGGGCGTAGTGCACGCGGACGCCAATTGCGGCCAGGACACGAGCGCGCCCATCAGTCGCGACTGCCCTACCGGCGCCTTGACTATTAATTTAAACAGCGACGCCGCGTTCCTGTCACTTGGCACACTGGGCGGGGCGTACGGCCCGCCGGGGTACCGGGTACCCTCGTGGTGTGACTGCACGTCACCGCTGTCGCCCAACCTGTACCGCGTGGCCGAGGTGTACCGCACCATCACGCCGCCGGGCGGCTCGGCCTCGACCGTCGACCTGGGTTCGCCGAACCATAGTCAGTTTGTGTACGACTACGGCATGGCCACGTACGTGCTCGGCACCAAGGGCGTGTGGGCGGTAGCTTACTCGATCGCGGACGTGGCCGGCAACGTCCAGCAGTGTAACTTCACCGTGAACGTGATCGATACGGCCTGTGCGCCGGCGGGCGCGAGCTGCGCCTGCGCGGCCAGGACTCGGAGCCCTACCTGGACCCGCTGCACCGGGCCGATACAGTCGCGGGGGGCAACCTAAGCCAGACGATTCTGGACGCATGGCACGCGGCGGGCTTCGGCACGAACGACCTGCGGCTGCTGGAGCTGTTCTCGCGGGAACCTGTGCGACCACAGCTACGACAACATCGACGACAACCGCACGCACTGCAACGTGTACTCGTTCGAATCACGGTTCGGCCCGCTGCTGCTCAACTACACCACCGCGTTTGGCACCGGGCCTGTCAGTAGGCGCTACCTGCCGGACGGTACGTACGCTGTGCACGCAGACGTGTACGATGACGCCGGCAACCTGGCGTGGTGCAACTTCACGCTCGTCGTCGACAACACGCCGCCGGCGGTCAGTTGCGGCGCGGGCGGCGTGTCGCGCAGGGACGAGCTTGCAGCCAATGTCATGGCGCGCCACGGCGTGCCGCGGCAGCCGGTGTACCCGGGCACGGCCTTCGGGTCGTACCACGTGCTGCTGGACACACAAGTGTCCGAGGTGCAGGCCGGCGGCCTGAGCGCGCCGCTCAGCGCCGAGCAGCTGCGGTTCAACGCTACGGGGGCGCAGGCCGAGTTCGTGCGCGCCGTGAAGCGCACGCAGCCCGGGCGCTCGGCGTGCGCGCCCTTCAACGCGATGATCCTTGCGGGCAGCTCGGAAACGCACCCGGATGGCAACTGTGCCACCGTGCACTTGCGCGCAAACGCCTGGTACCACCTCGTGCACGACGCGACCGCTAGCGTGGACACGTACAACAACTGGGGGCCTGTGTACGTGAATGTGTCGGGCCCGCCGGGCTGCCACGCGCTCGTGGGCGACGCGGGCCGCCCCGACGACCTCACTACGTTCTCCACCGGCTGCTACCCTACCGCCGACGGCGACGCGACTTTCTGCGCCTATCCCCGCGGCGCCTCCGGCTGGGTGTACGTCATTGAGCAGTGGGGCTGCGACCTAGACTACACGCTGCAGCTCTCCGAGCTGCTGCGGGCCAGTGGCACGGCCGCCGGCACCCAGCTGTTGTCGTCCGCCGGGTTGCGCCTGCCCGCCCTGTTTACGTCCCCGCCCGAGCTCGAGGGCGGTGCCACGGCGCTGGCGTTGGGCTGGTCGCTGCGCGTCAGCTATGCGGTTTACGACGACGTGGGCAACGTTGCCGTGTGCCTCGTGGACTACGAGGTGCGCGACACCAGGGCGCCGCAAGCGGTGGGCCCCATGGCCGAGAACTTGTACGAGGCGTACTTGTTACCCCCCGACGTGTGGACCGGGGGCGCGCTGCTGGCCACAAACCCCGGTGCCGTGGCGCGGCGCTCGCTGGCAATTCACCCCATGGACTTGTGGTTCTGGGTCGACAACGCGACCTACGACTTCGAGTTCCTGCCCTCCGGCGCCAGCTGGGCGGCGGAGTACGTGGGTGTGTACTGCGGGCTGGGCGCGGCCGGGACTCTTGTCAGTAACTACACGGGCGCGCTGCCCACGGCGCGGCCCCCGATTGCTGAACACCTCACGTTCCCGGCCGCGCAGACCCCTGCGCCCGTGCCCCCCAATACCGTGTACAGCGGCCAGATCGCGGATCCGAACCCTACTGGTACGGCCTGGCTGCAGCGGCGCCGGCTGGCACAGCACGCAGAGGGTGACAACTCGGGCGACATTGACTACGCGGACGGCCGCCGCCGCCGCCCGCAGCAGATCGGGGTGGGGCCCGGCCAGTCCGCGTGGCAGAGCATAGGCGGCGGTAACTACACGTGCCTGGCCAATGGGAGGGCCTGTACACCAACACCGCGGCCGGCAACCAGACCATCACGCCCGCGACGCTCAGTGTGCCGTACCACGAGTACGGCGTCGTGGGTCAGGTCAACACGTGGCTGTACCTGTACCCCGGCGTCACCACCGTCACTGCGTCGGTGCGCGACGGCGGCTACTACGACTACAGTTATGACACGGCGGACAACAGCAGCTCCACCGCGCCAGTCGCGACCGCGCAGCGCACGGCGCCGTTGTCGCTCACGTTCGAAATCACTATCCTCGACGAAGATCCGCCGTCTTCTTGGACTGCGTGGGCGGCGAGTACACGGGCCCGCGCAGCGAACTCAACATTTCGGTCGGCTCGCCGACCTTCTGGCTCACGACGATGAGCGACGAGTTCTGGGCCGACTTCTCGCTGCTGCGCGCCGCCGACAACGCCGTGCTGAGTGCCGGCGTGGCGACGCCGGGCCTGCGCGACTTCTTGCTTGTCACGCCGTCGTACGGCTTCGGGCAGCAGCTGGCGTACGGCGAGCACTACCGCCGTGGACCCGTCGTGCAACTGGGCCACGTGCGTGCGCACGGTGTTTGTGCACGACGTCCAGCCGCCCTCGGTGCTGTGCGCCAGCGTCCCGCACAACGGCCCCGTGCTCAGCCCGATTAACGGCACCACGACGTACTACGACACCGCCATGGACGCCGGCGTTTGCGGCGCCGTCCCGACCACCGATGCGGGTTTCGGGATTGATTACTTCCGGTCCGATGTGCAGGGGCCGGCGAATGTCACGGTCACGTGCGCCAATGCCAGGAACAACGCCACGTTCGCGACCAAGGCGGTGCGGTGCGTGGCTACCGCGACGGACCAGGCGGGCAACGAGGCGCAGTGCGCCGTCGTGTACGACCTGCAGGACCGCGAGAAGCCCGTGGTCACGTGCGCCGCCAGCGGCACGATCCCCATCAAGTCGGGCCTGTACGACCTGTCTGTCTTTCACGGCGTGTCCGACAACTGCGTGTACGACACTACTGTTTACACGCCCACGGCCAACCTCAATTGAAGTTAGGGTTAGGTTCGTAAAAAAATCTATACCTTTGGCAATTCTTCGTCTGTCGCTTTTAAGCCAGGCCTTACGGAGGGTGGTCGTCACGCCCCTGCCAAGCTTGACAACACCACGGGGGTCCTTGCGCCCCTTGTCTTTCTTGCCCCCCTTGTCTTTCTTGCCCCCCTTGTCTTTCTTGTCCCCCTCGCTGCTGACCTTGATTACAGACGGAGGAAGCTCGATTTCAAGATCATCCCCTTGGTAGTACTTAAAGTCGTTGATTGGTTTGAGTACCCACGTTTTCTCTCTTCCTTGTCCCCAAAAGACCGCGATAGCCTCCTTGCTTGGCCCCTTAATGTGGCAGAGGTAATCGTTCATGAACAATGTTAGCCGTTCCACAAACTCCTTCCGGGCGTACTTGTATCGTTCTTGGAAAATATCTTCCCAGTGATCTTTACCCGACACACTGTCCGAGTCCTCTCCCGAACCCTCTTCCGAGCCCTCCTTCTCCTCCTTCGACTCCTCGTCCGAGCCCCTTGCCCGTAATGGATCGAACCTGCGCCCGGTGGCGGCTTCCCTTGCCCAATATTTCATAAAAAGTTTCACTGCCTCTCTCAGTAGTACTACGGGTCCTTTCTTCTTGCAGGCTTTTTCTAGTGTCCCAGAAGGCAAGTCTTGCCCGATGTAGTCCAGCCCCGTAGGCCGCGGAAGGGGGGCAAGTTGGGCTAAAATGCGCTCCAGACGTGCTCGGTATTTATTGTCTCTCTTCTCCGCCTTCGCGGCCTTCGCCGTCCTTGTCTCCTCATCGTCGCTTCCTTCGTCATCTTCCCCTTCCTTCTTTGGCTCTTCCGTCTCGTCGACCTCTTGGTGGGTTTTCCTGCTGCTACCTCTTCCCAGGCCCGGCTTCCGGTTGCCGCGCAGCTTCTCCTCATGATCTTGTACCTTGAAAAGAACTGGTCCCAGTCTCTTGCATGTTTCTTCCTTGCATAGGACGGACACGTGCATGAATTCGAGGGAGGTCTCAATGTACGCTTTACTGCCATCATGAACCAAGCCGTCGTAAGCAGGGCAGGGATGACGTCGCGACCCAGCACTGTTCCTGCGGTATTCAATGTCGAAGCCGTTTGGTCTTTCCCTGTTGAAGAGGACCTTGAAAATAACGTTCGAATCGTGGTGGCGTTGTTTGCACAAAAAAGTGCGCGCCAAATCTCTAGAAAACCAAGCCCTGCCGGGCATTAGAGCAGCCTGTCCAGCGCTCAGACCTTCTGCGCCCCCGCCTGCCGACGACGCGGGGTGTTTGCCGAGGGTCGCTGCCGCTTGAGCTGGCGAGGACGGTGCTTTTTCTTTTTCTTCTTTCTCGTCGTCCTTGGTGCCAGCACCAGAATTGGCCTGCCATCGCTGGTGCACGTGGGCGTTGGTGCTGGCTAGCTCGTCCAGAGCGAAAGGCTGCGGGTGCTTGTGGGCTGTGCAATCGGTGTCGCCGCAAAAGACACTTAGGACGCGGCTGCCAAGGTCAACTCTGACCTTGGCCCTAATATCGCCTGTGTGGTGGAAGACGCCTGGGCGGGCCAGGCAAGGACGAGAAGGCTCCTGTCCCGTGTATTTCAGCTCAAACGGTTCCGCGCCGCTCTCGACTGCATACAAAAGGGCACCACGAAGGCCGCACCGCCTTAAGAGAAATTCGTCAAGGACGGCTCTGCTGTTCCAGTTCGCGTCGTGGTTGCGGGGCGGACAGAACGGACCTCCCGAACTGTATTCGCCGAGCCCGATTTCTTCTTCTTCGTCGTCGTCGGCGGGCTCCCCCTCCTGGCTGCACAAGCGCTTGCGCGGTGAAAGACGTTCGCTCTCGCTTTCGAGCGGTCGTTTGCCAGTCTGTGACATGTCCAGTGCTTTTTGCTCTTTTTTGTTTGCTGTGGTCACTTTTAACACAGAGTGCGGGTGGGGGAAAGTGTGCCTGTCAGTCTGTTTTTTTTTACCAAAAATGAAATGGTCTGAGAAAGAGAGAGAGGAATGAGAGGGGAGGGAAAAGTGGGAGGGAGGAAAGTGAGAGAGACAGAAATCGAAAGAAAGGGGGAGGGCGCAGGCGCGCCATTTGCCCCCTATTTTCTCAACTTTTCTCCTGCCGGGGAACGCTATCACCCATGGAGAGAAGGGAAGGTGGCCGACACAATGGCCTGGGAAATTTCAAGGGGGGGGGGTCTGTTTTTGGAAATTTCACGGCTTGCTTTTCTCTTTGTGTGTGTTTTTCACGCATGTTTATTGTAGGTTGTTCTGTCGCTGCACAGGCGCTACCTAGGTGGCTTTCCCTAACCGACAGACGGTTTTTTTTAAGTAAGGCGACCGTGGTTTGGATGTAGCTGGCATAGGACAGTCAGTGACATCAGGAAAGACAGGCGGGAGGGGGAAAGTCCGGCCGCCAAATATGGGGGGCCGCGCCTTTGCCTAGTTTTCTCTTTTCCTTGGTGCGATTTTCGGTTCCCTCCCTTTGTTGTTTCTCTGGCTCGGTTTTTTTCTGGGGTGGCTGATTGCACCTCGTGGACTCTTGCTTAAATTCTGGCTTTTTTTGATGGGAAACCTGCCGTCCCGCGCCGTTAGTCCTGCGTCTACTACGGTGGTCGTCGCGGCACATTCTCGCGACGTCGCTCTGTGCCTAACGCTCGCCGCGCAGGTGCACGGGTGTCGCGTCGTGCTCGCGGCGGGAGACGCTGTCTCTCAGTACCAGGCCGCGCTCATGGCATCGTCGCCCGTGCGGCGGGGCTTAGGCGCCAAGCAGCCGAACGGGCCCTGGACTTTCTGCTCGAACGTCTGCAATCGGGCCTCATGCGCGTGAGGCCGCACAGCCGCGCCGAGCTGCTGGCCGAGCTCAGCACGAACTTGAGAGCGCTGCTGCCCCGGGACCTTAGTGCGTCCGAGGCTCTGGACAGTGCGGCCTTTGTCAGCCACACGCTCTTTGCAGAGTCCGAGGCGTTGTCGCACTACCCGGACACAGAGCTGCTGGTGTTTGCGAGCGCTACCCGTGCGTCACCCGCTGAGTTCCGGTTCATGCGCCAAGTGCTGCGGGACTGTGTCGTGCGCTACCGGCCCGTGGCCAGAATCTTTGTGCCGAACTGCGGCGGCGCGATGATCGCTCCCGTCGCTGCCGGCCCGGGTGCGGTGAGGTGCGCGCTAGAGACCATCTACCGTGAGTGCCAGGGCGGGGGCGCGCCAGTGCCGGCTTTCAGCCTGCACTAATACCTCGTGGCTCTGAAAACACGACCAGACCTCAAGAAACTTGTTCTCTCCGACTGCAAAAACATCACGGATAAGGGCCTAAAACACGTGGCGGAACTGGCCAAGAAGCTCGAGGAGCTGAATCTCACTAACTGCCAGATCGGCATGACTGGTCTCGACTACGTCAAGGCTATCGGAACGCTGCAAAAGCTACATGTCGAGGGTTGCCAAAACGTTCCGGCAGAATACCTCGAAGACTTTTGCAGGGTACGCCAACGTTGCACAGTTTTTGATAAAACAGGAGGCAATACTTGGGCATGGTTTCAAGCTCAGCGAGAGAAATCTAGTCAATATTATGCAGCTGGAGGCTTGCCAAGGTGGGGCCATTGAATTTTCTTTTGAGCGTGCGTCCCAGGTGGCTTTTGTCTCCCCCCCCCCGGCTGTTGTTGCTATTTGTACAAAATAATCGTAATTTAATAAATAAACGAAACATTTTTTGCTCGGATGTTTTTTTTCGCTTCTTCTTCTTGTGGCCAGAGCTGCATCAAGCTCTTTTTGCTCGCACTTTTTTCTTTCTTTTACAGGATCTGGCGCTCATGTTCAGCCACGTCGTGTTCGCCATGTACCAGGCCCGGCCTTTCACGGCTCTGCCTTTGGCGGCTGACAGGCGTGCCGGCCCCGCTCGAGGTGCCATCCATCCCGCGGTGGTGCAGGTCGGCCCCGGACGACGCGAAGTGCACGCTGTCACTCGAACTTTCGGGCTTGCGTGCACGGTGCCAGTACCAAAAGCCGGCGCCCAGGATCAAGAGCACGCCAACCGCCGCGGCCGCGCCGCAGACGATTTCCTTCCAGCCGAGTTGCGGCGAGTTCTTCACGACCGCCTCCGCCGGCGGCGGCTCAACGTTGCCACCACCGTTGCCGACGAGCGTCAGGCCGAACGTTTCCCGCTGCGAGAGCGCCGCGGCGTAGCCCGGCTCCCCTTCAGCCGCAGCCGCGGCTGCGCGGCGGCGGCGAAGATTGGGCAGCTCGCGGTACCAGGCGGGTAATGGCGTCGTCGGGTCAGCGGGGGCTGCCCATCTCGTGACACCCGCCCGGGCCGGGCCGGTTGGCAGCGCCAGAACAACCCGGCGGCGCCTGCCGTTGACGCCCAGGTACTCCACGGCCACGTTGAAACTGAGCTGCACCAGCACCTCGGTGGAGTTGTAGTCGGGGACGGGCAGGTCGGCGCACAGCACCACGACGTTGCTCACGGGCGCGTTGGGCTGCAGCACGGTGAAGTTGTCGGCGACGTAGGTGGTGCCGTTGATGACGAAGTCGAGCCCCGCCTGCTCGTTCAGCGGCTGCTGGTGTTGCGCTGGCTCCCACTTTTTTTTTTTGCTGCGTCTTTGGTGCGGCCGCGCGGGTTTGTTTAGGGCCGGGTTTTCCCTTAAAAAAAAAAAGTGGCGCGGACGCTGCGACGGCCCGAGGGCGCGAAGAGCGCGCTGGCGAGCCGGCGCGCCAGGCCCCAGCAAGATGTCAAGAGTAGCACCGCCGCGCCCCACAGCGCCAACGAAACAGCCCCGCCGCTCCCGCCTGCGGTTGTAGCCAGGGTTGCGGACAACGCGGCCGCGCTGGCCGTGGCGCCCAGCGTGCTAGCTAACACAACATCACACATACAGCGCGCGTGCAACAGAACAGCGAGCCTGTCCTTTCCTGTCCTCGCTAGCTTGTCTCCTCTCAGTCCGCACCCGTAGCGGCGGCCATCACCACCGTGAGCAGAGGCATGGAGATATCTTCCTTTTTTGTTCTCTTGGTCGTTCGGGAGTTTTTTATAAGGCGTTCTTCCCTCCCCTGCTTCCTTCCCCGTCTTTTTTTCCTTTGCGACTGGCGGGGGGGGGGGCGCCTTACCAACCAGAAACAAAAACAAAAAGAAATGAAGGAGGAGGGGGGGGGGGAAATCTTCTCTCTTTCGGAGGAGGGGGGGCCGCTCCCCGCGGACACACAAATCTTCCGCTGATCCATGCCCGTGTAGCTCTAGCTGCTGTCGGCACAGGCCTCGTGGGGGTCTTCGGTTGATCGATCTCTTACCGAAGAAGAAGAAGATCCAGTACGTTAGGACAGCGAGATAAATTAACTTTGTTCTTTTTAATTTAAAACGTAAACAAGTTTTTGGCAAAAAGACTTCTACGGTCTTACATTACCTGGCAGCGAAAAGACCACACTGCATCCCCTGCGCTCAGCTGCTTGCAACAGCTCATACCATTGGGCCAAAGTAAACCTGTTGTCGTTGGTCAGCTCCAAAGTCTGGAGGGAGGGACAGGTCGTAACGAGGCTGGACACCAAGCTGAAATCCGGGCTCCACATATCCAGACACAAAGATTTTAGTCCGGCTTCTTGCACTAGCTCGGGCAATACTTCTAGCAATTCTTTCGAGAACTTACCAATCGTCAGGCTTGTCAACAGCGGACAAGCTTTGATACTGGCCACGAGCTTGGTGTCGCGCAGATCGCACTGGTCAAAGGCTAGTTTCTGCAGCGAAGGCATCCGGCGTACGAAAACTTGGTCGGTATTCCAGCACTCCCACATTTTGAAATTGTTGATTCGAGGATTCCGACCCCGAGACCACATATTTGCTGCCAGGTCGTTGCCTATGAACGCACAAGTTGTAAACTCCAAACTGCTGGCATTCATCTTAGATCCCAGACACGCGGCAACTTCGTGCTCCACGCGAGCAGTTTTGAAGTCTGCATCTTCGTCGCCCTCCTGGTCGTTCCATGGCCCGTTCCAAGTGCATTCTTTTAGGCGCAACGCATTGAAGCCCCTCGTTCTTCCGCTTCTTACTAGCACTTCGGAGAAACGCTGCAAAAGCTTGATCTTTGCCGTCTCGAGCTGGATACCCACTAGTGTCAGGTCTTCGAAACTCTTGGAAAGTGCTGTTTCAATATCCGCCCAGACACTTTCTGCTAGTTTTACCCCCGCTCGTTGTTCCACGAAGCGCAAGGAGACCAATCCCGACAGAGTGGCGATACCGGAGAAATTAACCCCTTTGCTATCTCAGCAAACCCGGCGGGGAAGTAGATTCCGAGGTTTCTGGGATGTACACTCGTTGGTAGATAGTCGCGCAGGCGCTCCTGTCCCTGCACAAGCGTAAAGCAGACCCGCTCCATGGCCGCCCCCTTATTCCCGTAGTCGAAGCAACCAGTGAGTGTCTTGATGGCGGTGTTCTGCACGTCCAGCTCCTTCAGATTTTTGAAAACACCCATTTCCGGCAGGGACCAGATCTGTGGACAGCCACTGATATCCAGCTTCCGCAACACGCTCTTGAATTCTCCGAAAATTCCGAACCGGTCAAACCAGTCATTTCCCAGTCGTAGTAGTTCAGTCGTCTGCAAGCTAGCGAGGCTCAACTTTAGCTCCCTGACTTTGGTCCACGCCTCTGGTGGCAAAGTATTTCGCGTGGTGGCGATGCGAGGTAAGCCCAAATTATCGTCACACACGAACAGCTCGGCAAACTCGGTACGCAGCTTTAGCAGGCGTGTGAGCTCCTGGTCTGTCACATGGTTCCCAATCACGAGCCTAGGAGCAGTTTCGCACGTCTGGATACTATTAGCCTGGTCCCATTGCTTTGAATCATCCGAGACTGTGATGGTGCCTGACGAAAGCTGGTGGACTTTTTCTACAAAGCGCCATTGTTCCGATGGCTCACTGCAATCAAGCTCTGCGCAAGGACCGGATATGTTGTTGCCGCAGTTTCTGCATTCTTTCTTACGCCTTTTTTGCGTCGTCGTGTCACTAAACATCGGCGCGCACACAACTTACTTTGTTTATGTAGTTTAATGATAGATATATATTGATCTGGCAGCCGGCAGGGGAAAGCATTTTTTTTGTTCGTAGCCTCTCCTGCCCCCCCCCCCCCCTGCCCTCACGAGAACTTCAAACAAAGCCTGTAAGAGTTGTGGGGTGGTGGGGAGGGGGGGAGATTTTTACGGTACGTCGCTCTACCGTGCTATGTCAGAGAGAGAGAAAAGCTGGGGAAAGATCGGCGGGCGGGAGATATTTTTGCATCACGAATTTTTTCCCGCCCGCCGATCTTTCCCCCCAGCTTTTTCTCAAACCAAACAATTCAATTGCCGACATTACCAAAACATTTTTTTACACAATTGTGGACCCGGCAAATTTGTCCACAAACGGTCGTATTTTACTGTACTTTTTAAACCAACTAGATTTTTTTTAATGAATTTGAAAAGAAAACCCGGGGGGAGGGCCGGAAGGAGGAGGGATGGCAGGGGCGGGGCGAGTCCACCTGCGCAGTAGTGCTAAAATTTGCAGAGTCAGTTCACTTGCGACTTTTGCGCTGCTGCTAACGCGTCCTTGCATTCGGCTAAACGGTTGAACAGAGCATTCAACTCGGCACTGTACACGTCCTCCGAGATCAGGATCGAACCGAGACCACGCGTAAGAATTTCCAGGGACTTATCGCTGAGCGGGGCTGGTACGTTGAAAATGTCAGCTTTAGCTAGCTCCTGCCTGGCCTCGCAAAAATTGGTGAGCAGGCGTTTCACACATACCTGCCGCAAACGATAAAGAATTTCCTTTTGCCACGCCATGCAGCCTTTCAATTAGCGTAGGTATCTCTCGATCGCAGCCCCCGATTCTGCTACTAGGCTATCCGGCAGAAGCTTTGTCGACCAGGGCGCAAAAGATTCCAAGGGAGGGCCACAGGACACCGAGGGGAGCATATAGGACCAGAAATACGCAAATTCCTCGTCAAAGAATTCCTCATACAGTTTTTCTACCTCCTCGTCAAACGACCGAGTAAACTGCTGGAACTGCGTTAACGTAGTCTGGTAATCGAGCCGAAGCTTGCCCAGTGCTTCTTCTTCTGCTCGTGAGTTTGAGGTGTTTTCATCGTGGTCAAAGCGCTTGGCGCGTTTGGCCGCACGTGCTGCCCGGGTTGGTACGTGTTGTCGGCGGGCACGGACGGTACGGGACATGTCGAAATATAAAAGAATAATACCACGGCGACTACATGGGGGAGGTTGTGGAACAACGAGCACAGAAAAAAATCGACGGAGAGAGGGAAATTGACAGGAAAAAAAACATGCGTAGTTAGCTTTCTTTTTCGATAGTGACACACAAAACGATTACACAGAAAAACATCCACACTGGCGCACACAAACCAAACCAGCCGCAGACCCCCCCCCACTTTGACAAAAAAAAGAAAGACAAAAAATCACTCCCCAGTCTTTTCTTTGGCTGCCTGTGGCAGATCGGCTCTTTCGGCCCCCCCCCCGGGGCTGGGGGGGGGGGGCGCCCTAAAAAAAAAGGGGGGGGGGGCGAGAGCGGAAACCCGAAAAAAAAGAAAGGGGGGGGCCGAGAGCGGAAACACCCCCAGCAAAAGGGGGGGGGGAGGGGGGGAGGGAGGGCAGGAGCTTCAGAAGAAGGAGTGAACCAAAAAAAAAGAAGAAAGGTGCCCCGGTGATGCCAACCACGTCCTTGTACCCCCACAAGCGCGAACAAGTGCAGCAGTGGTTGCGAATGGAGCTGGAGGCGCGAGGTGTGCGCGGCGCCACGCTCAGGATCATAGCCAGAATACTACAATACCGCGACCGCGCGGGCCTGCTGCGCCTGACTGAGACAGACATCAAGTACATGGTCGACAACGCGAAACCAAGCCTAGACCCCGACATGGCGCTGATCTTGCGGGACTTGTTCCATGACCTGCGCAGCGACACACAAGAACAGACACTTGTGGCACGGGCCGAAACTCTGGCAGGAAACGCTCAACGCGAGGCCGAACAAGCCGTACCAGCCGAACCCGCGGGCTCAGGGAACGCCCAGCGTGAGGCCGAACAAGACGTACCAGCCGAACCCGCGGGTTCAGGAAACGCCCAGCGTGAGGCCGAACAAGCCGTACCAGCCGAACCCGCGGGTTCAGGAAACGCCCAGCGTGAGGCCGAACCCGCGACTGGCCATACCGAACGTGAGCAGGCCGAACAACTGTACTGCATGGCCGAGTCCTATTTCTACGGGCACGGGGTAGCCCAGGACTACGCACAGGCGTACCATTACTACGCCCGCTCCGCGTATTTGGGAGACAGCGACGCGCAGTTCAGCCTCGGCAAATGCTATTTCTACGGCCACGGCGTACAACCAGAAATGGAGCGGGCGACCCACTGGTTTCAAAAGCGAAGGCCCAGGGAGACGTAGACGCCATGTTCTACCTGGGCGTCTGCTACTACCATGGGCTTGGTCTGGACGAGAGCCAGGGCCGGGCCGCCGGGTATTTTGACAAAGCAGCCGACAAAGGTGACGCTAGTGCGCTGTGCAACCTCGGGGTTTGTTATTTGCAAGGGTGCGGGGTGGTGCAGGACCCCGCCGCCGCGGTCAAGTGGTTCACGCTGGGCGCGGCTCGGCACGACACGGTCGTAAAGTACCAGCTGGCCTTGTGCCTGAGCTCTGGGCGCGGCGTGCGCAAGGACGAGGGCCGCGCGCTGCAGCTGTTCCAAGAAGCGAGCGAACAGGGCCACGCCGGCGCGCAGTACCAGCTGGCCCTGCGCCTCGAAAACGAAGCCCCAGAAGGAGAAGGAGCCGGTTCCATGTCGTTGTTTCTGCGGGCGGCCCAACGTTGCCACTCGGACGCACAATTGACAGTCTCACGCCGGTTGTCCCACGACCAGAAACTGGCGGACGAGTGGGCGCAGCGAGCGCAGCTGTCGGCGGCCCGGACCGGCGTTTGTGGCCTGGCGGTGTGTTCTGTGCACGCCTCTGCGCCACCAACGTCACCACCGGGTACGCTTTGCGGTCTCGGCGATTCCTACGTCGTCAGGGACGACTGCCAGGACTACGTCCAAGCAATTCAATGGTACCGGCGGGCGGCCGACGAGGAAAACGACGCAGGAGCACGGGTTAGGTTGTGCTGCTGTTACGCCAGCGGGCTCGGCGTGGCCCAAGAGGCGGGTCGCGCCTTCGCGCTGTTTCAATGCGCGGCCGAACAGGGCTGTGCGGCTGCGCAGGCTAACCTGGGGGACTGTTACGCCAACGGGCTCGGTGTGGCCCCAGACTACGTGAGAGCAGTGGAATACTTTCGCCGGGCGGCCGCCCAGAACTATGCAGCCGCGCATTTGAGGTTGGGGAACTGCTACGCGGGTGGACACGGCGTGGACAAGGACGAAAGCAAGGCAGCCAACTGTTTTCGCCTGGCGGCCGCACAGCAAGACGCGGACGCGCAATACCTGCTGGGGCTGTGTTACGCACACGGAGTCGGCGTTCCCGCAAATAGCGCCCAGGCCGCGGAGTACTTTCGCCTGGCGGCCGAACAAAAGTGTGCAGCCGCACAATTACGGTTGGGACATTGTTACGCCAATGGAGTCGGCGTTCCCGCAAACAGCGCCCAGGCAGTCGACTACTTTCGCCTGGCGGCCGACCAAAACGACGCGCAACTAGAGTTGGGGTGCTGTTACGCGGACGGGGTCGGCGTGGCCCAAAATCTCGGTCGCGCTTTCGAGTACTTTCAACGCGCGGCCGGCCAGAATTGGGCAGAAGCGCAATTCGAGTTGGCGAAATGTTACGCGGACGGGCTCGGCGTGGCCCAAAATCTCGGTCGCGCCTTCGAGTACTTTCAACGCGCGGCCGAACAAAACGACGCAGAAGCGCAATTCAGGCTGGCGAAATGTTACGCCAATGGGCTCGGCGTTCCCGCAAATGCGCGGCTGCGTCGTTTTGTTCGGCCGCGCGTTGAAAGTACTCGAAGGCGCGACCGAGATTTTGCAGCCGGCTGGTTTCGCCGGGCGGCCGAACAGACCAATGCGGCCGCGCAATTCGCCCTGGGAGTCTGTTACAGCTGCGGACTCGGCGTCCCCGAGGACTGCGCCAAGGCACTGGAATGGTTTCGGCGGGCGGCGGCGCAGAACTACGCAGCGGCCCACACTAACCTCGGGCAATTCTACGCCGGCGGGCGCGGCGTGGCCCAGGACCTGCCCAAGGCATTCGACTACTATCGCCAGGCGGCCGGGCTGGGGCACACGCCTGCCATGTACAACCTAGGAGTCTGTTACGCCAATGCGCTCGGCGTTGCGCGGGACCTTGCCGAGGCAGTCAGCTACTTTCGCAAAGCGGCCGAACAAAACAATGCAGAAGCGCAATTCAGGCTGTCGAAATGTTACGCGGATGGAGAGGGCGTCCCCGAGGACAGCGCCCAGGCGGCCGGCTGGTTTTGCCGGGCGGCCGAACAGGGGCATGCCGCTGCCCAGACTAACCTGGGCCTTTGTTATTTGAGTGGGCTCGGCGTGGCCCCAGACCTCGGCCGCGCCTTCGAGTACTTTCGCAGGGCGGCCCCGCACAGCGCAGACGCGCAATTCAGGCTGGGCGAATGCTACATGGAGGGAGTCGGCGTCCCGCAAAACAAGAAAAGGGCAGCCGACTGTTTTCGCCAGGCGACCCCGCACAACGCGGACGCCCAGTACCAGCTCGGCCTGTGCTATGCTAACCGAGTCGGGGTCGCTCGTGACTCTATGGCAGCGACAGACTGTTTCCGCCGGGCCGCGGACAAAGGACATTCGGACGCGGCCTTCGCCGTCGCGGCCCGTTTGTCCCTGGGCAGGGGCGTCGCGCAGGACAAACGGTCCGCGCACAAGTACTTCCTCCTGGCGGCGGAGCGAGGGCACACCGGTGCGCAGCACGGCGTTGCGCGCTGTTACTACCACGGCCGTGGTGTAGCGCAGGACCCGGCCGCCGCCTCGCGCTGGTTTGCGCGCGCCGCCGAGCACGGCCACGCGGACGCCCTCAACACCCTGGCGGCCTGCCACTACTCGGGCAAGGGGGTGCCCCGGGATCAAACGCGGGCCTTCCAGCTCTGGCTGCGGGCGGCCACGAACAGCAACCACCCCCGCGCCTGTTGCAACCTCGGCATGTGCTACAGCCTCGGGCACGGCGTGCCCCGCAACGACGCGCTGGCCTACAAGTACTACCTGCTGGCGGCGCAGAAGGGCGTGCTCAGGGCCGCCCAGAAAGTGGGGCTCTTTCTCGCGCAGGGGCGCGGCGTACCCAAGGACACGGCCGCCGCGGCTGAATGGCTCGGCCGCGCGGCCGCCAAGGGCGACTACTTGGCCAAGTTCGTGTTGTTGGGCAAGAGAGCTAGTACCGAACCACTCGAGCAGCCGTTGGCCAAGAAGTGCAAGACCTTAGAAAGTGGGACGTCGTCTGTCTAAAAATTATTGCTTCGCATTAAATTTTTTGTTTCTTCTTCCCAACCGATGGCTTTTTTTTCGTTCGTTAGCTTTTTCGCCTTGTGACCCGGCACCGCGGTGCTTTTTTTTTTCGGGGGCCCAGCCTCCCCGGAGAGAAATTAAAATCCGGAAGTCGGAAGGGGGCATGAACGAGGTGAGAGGGAGAGAGAGGGATGGTCGTTCGAAACTCCCCCCCCCCCTTCCCGGTCCTAAGCCGGCAAATAAACAGAAAAACGCCTTTCCGAAAACGCCCAGCATCCCCCGGGAGGAGAGAGAGAGAGACAAGCAGATTAGAATATAAAATTGTTACCACACGATTGCGCCTTTTTTTTTTGGCTTTTCTCTGCCCCGCAGAGATTAAACCAGCGCAGCGGAGCCATGGAGCCACCCTCTAAAAAATGCAAGAGATGCCAGAAAGCTTTTCTGGATGTGTTTTATGGCACGGCTGATCTGGACAGCCGTTCCCTCCTACAACTCGCTCTTGCCAACAAAGAACTTCATAGTAGTCTAACTGAAGTAGCCGAGCAACGCGCCAAGCAGGAACTAGACGAAGCAGCCCAAATTATCAGCGAGGATTACAAAGTGCCACAACGCGACGGCCCAGTGAACCACATTGATTGGGTAACGCAACTGACGAGCTTCTCTACCTCTGTCTTGCGCAAGTGAAACTTCAGGGCTAATATCAAAGTAAAGGTCAACCATATACACCACGTTGCTTACCTAAGTCTGAATGTCGTCGTGACTCGTTCCGACGAGAAAATTCAAGAGGAAAGCGTGCTCGATCAATTGTATGCAGACATTAGCCAAATTCTTCTCGATGTCTTGGAAGCCAAGATCAAGACCTGCATCAACCGCTTTGCGAGCAGCCGCGCCTTGGCCTACCTGAATACATTTTTTTTGGCAGACGGGAGCCTGAAACCAGACACAAGTGGCGCTTACAAAAGAAGTGTTCAATCTGATGCCGGCACGTTGCTGTTTCTCGGACAACGACCGCCCTGGGACTAGTAGCAAATTGTGCCTGCGGTATTCTGGGTTTCTTTTTTTTTGGCTGGGGGCGGCCGCACACACACAGCAAAAACCACCCGCGCGCCTATGGCAAAACCTCGGGATGTGCTTGCGGGGCCCCGGCACGGTGCGACCCTGGCCTACAAAGTACTACCTGCTGGCGGCGCAGAATTTCTCAGGGCCGCCCAGAAAGTGGGGCTCTTTCTCGCGCAGGGGCGCGGCGTACCCAAGGACACGGCCGCTGCGGCTGAATGGCTCGGTCGCGCGGCCGCCAAGGGCGACCACCTGGCCAAGTTCGTGCTGTTGGGCAAGAGAGCTACTGAACCACTCGAGCAGCCGTTGGCCAAGAAACTCAAGACCTAAAAAAAGACAGGCGGGGACCTTTTCTTTCCCGTCTAAGAATTTTGGTTCGAGTGTCGATTTAATAAACAGCTTTTTCTTTTTTGGCACTCTCTCACCGACCGACCGACTGCAGGCCGCTTTGGCTCTCTGCCACAACGGTTCCGGCCGCGCTCTTTTTTTTTTAGCGTCTCCACGGCGGCTCTCTGCTTTTGTTTTAAATTTTTTTCAATAGAACACGCCATTAAACCAACAGGACGGAATACAAATCGTAGAGGCTTAGGCCAGTCGCAACATTCTATTGAGACTGCTTGCCTTGGGTCGGCAGGACTTATATTAGTATTTAGCCTATCAATCTCGCACCAAACCCTGACGTCAGGTCGGGTTTCGTGCTTTGCTCAGATTGGGGCCTCTGAGGAAAAAGGGGGATGTGCTGCGTGCTGCCCTTTCTCCCTCCCAGCTGTAGGAATCTCTGGGGGTTCAATCCCTCCGAGATTTCAATCCAATCCGAATAGAACATACATTTTTTATTCAAATAAAAGTCACTTGGCTCAAACGTGTATTATTAAAATTCCCCTGCTTGCTTTTTTGGACAAACGAGGCCATTTCTTAGTCCGAGTCCTCCCATACCGACAGAAAATTCTCCGGGTCCAGATCGTCCCCGAGGAAGTAGGGCGGATCGGGAAGTCTCTGCCGCAGGTACTGTTCTTCGAGCAGCTCACCACAGCCTTGCAATATCTTCCCGGACCAGGCCATGAGTGCTCTGGTCTGGCGGATCGAGGTACGATCACAATATTTCTTCCCTTGCTCATTGGCTTCGTTAGTAAACAGCAGGTTCGGGTCGGCGAGCTTCGCTAGCATGTCGGTGTTCTGCAGCTCGTACAACACACGTGCACGGGCTGGACTAGCAGCAGCCGCTGGCCACGATTTGGCTGGCTGGCGCAGGTCGTCCAACAAGAACCACAGGATACCGCCTGTTCCGAAACTAGCCCCGAAGCCGCCAACGAACAGTTCTATGGCTTCATTCACGTCATCGGAAATTTCCGGCACGTGCCGGGCCAGCGCGGCGGTCAGGCTCTTGCCCAGAAAGTGCCTGAAAAAGGTGGTAAGCAGCCGTTTGAACAGCACGCGCCGTTGTGCAGGGCGATCTGCCTTCAGGTATTTCTGGATGTCATTGGCCCAGCGCCTGTTTGAGCGAACTACGCGGCGTTTGGCCGGTCGATCGACTTCCTCGCTCGGCTTGGAGGCTAGCTGGCTGGACTTCATCAGGAGATATCCTGGGACGGCAGACAAACAAGAGTCCAGGGAAAGAAACACACGCCAAATTAACACAGGACAACACCAAACACGCACAAATACCCAAAAAAAAACAAAAGACGAAACATGCCACACACACACACAAACCCAAAGAAATCCCAGAGAAGGAAAAGACAAAGCAAAAACAACAACAACAAAAAAACCATACACAAATCCAAAGAGATTTCACACACATTACAACGAAAAGACAAGAATGCTACACACACACGACGATACACGACGATACACACACACACACACGACGATACACGACGATACACACGACGATACACGACGATACATACGACGATACACGCAAAGCACATGACGATACACACGACGATACACACACACACGACGATACACACACACACGACGATACACACACACACGACGATACACACACACACATACACACACACGCACATACACCTACGACGATACACGCAAACACACACACACACACACACACACACGCAAACATGCACACAAACACACGACGATACACGCAAACACACACACGACGATACACGCAAACACACACACGCAAACACACACACACACACACGCACATACACACACAAGTCTCACACACACAAACACGCACACAGAGTTGCGGCAGGGGGGGGGGCCAATCCGGGGGTGCACAATGGGCTCGCCATTGCGCAAACCCAATGTTGGCAGAATTGCGCAAACACAATGTTGGCAGCATTGGGCAAACCCAATGGGCTGTAATCGAGGGGGGACCGCACCTGCGATGCCGACATCATTGGGCAAACCTAATGTTGCCAGCATTGCGCAAACCCAATAAGCTGTAATCGAGGGGGGCCGCACCTGCGATGCCGAAAAGCCCATTGGACAAACCCAATGTTGCCCGCATTGCGCAAACCCAATGGGCTGTAACCGAGGGGGGGCCGCACCTGCGATGCCGAAAAGCCCATTGGGCAAACCCAAAGTTGGCAGAATTGCGCAAACCCAATGGGGCTGTAATCGAGGGGGGGCCGCACCTGCGATGCCTAAAGGCCCATTGGGCAAACCCAATGTTGGCAGCATTGGTTTTGCTCAATGCTGCCAACATGGCCCCCCCCTGCCCTCCCCCCTCGCCACACACACACAAACCGTCGCATCCCTCGCAAATCGATCATGCATCTTTCTGCCCAGGGTACACCCCCCCCCTTCCTCTCCCAGTGTGTGTATGTGTGTACGGGTTTCTCTTTTTTGCATTTGTGCGTGTGTGTGTGTACGTGTGTGTACGTGTGTGTACGTGTGTGGGTGTGTGGGTGTGTGGGTTCTCTTTTTTTTTTGTATTTGCGCGTGTGTATGTATTTGTGTGTGTATTTGCGTGTGTGTGTGTGTGTGTGTGTGTGTATTTGCGCGCGCGCGTGTGTGTGTGTGTGTGTGTTTGCGTGTGTGTGTGTGTTTGCGCGCGTGTGTGTGTGTGGGTGCTCTTTTTGCATTTGAGTGTGTGTACGTGTGTGGGTTTCTCTTTTCGCATTTGAGTGTGTGTGTGTGTACGTGTGTGTGGGTTTCTCTTTTTGCATTTGAGTGTGTGTGTACGTGTGTGGTGTGGGTGTGTGGGTTCTCTTTTTTGTTGTATTTGCGTGTGTGTGTATTTGCGTGTGTATTTGTGTGTGTGGGTTCTCTTTTTGCATTTGCGTGTGTGTGTTCTCGTTTGAATTGCAAGTATTTAGCAACAAATGTTTTCTTTTCTGCATTTGCCTGAGTGTTTCTTGACGTGGTTGCTGCTAAATCTCATGATAAATCTGGTTTCTTTTCAATTCGCTGCCCCTTTCCCCTTTTTTCCTTTCTCTCTCTCTTTCTCTCTCCCCGTTTTCTCTCTCCCCGTTTCTCTCTCCCCGTTTCTTTCTCTCTCTGTCTCTCTCCGTTTTCTAGCCAGTAATGCAGCGACGCCTAGCAATCTTTCCCAAGTTCTTCAACCGGAACAAGACCCGCAGGGCCAGGGGCGAAGTTCTGGCTGGCGGGTCGGGTTCTCCGTCCATCAGCCTGGGGCAGTACAATGAGTTCGAAAGTCTGCTCGGCTTGTACGACGGAATCGACTCTATCATGCCCTTTGTGCTCCGCGTCGCCTTCCCCGCAGCTTGGCACAAGTCACCGGAAGGGGCCAGGCTCGACCTGCAGCTCCAGTTGTACCGCACGATCGTGCGCGCGCTGCACCTGCTAACCAAGGCACCGGCTGACCAGCTGGCGTTGCAGGTGACGTCGCCCAGTGGCTCGCGCGCAAGTGTCTGGTACCTCTCGTGCTCGATCATCGTCAGCGTCCGCCAGCTCTACCAAGTGTACCTGTTCGCCTGCCACGCGCTGGCCCGTGGCGCCGCCGCCGATCTGTTGGAGACGTTTGCGCCGGGCACCTGTTTCAACTGGTTGGACGCGCTGGACGTGGCCCGGCTCCTGGACAAGGGCTACGTCCCGCCCTGGCCACCCAACACCGTCAACAAACTGTATGCCACAAGTCACGGCGGCCTGGAGTTTGTGGGCGACTACGTCACCGCGGTTGTGCAGCCGACAAACAGCTGGCTACAGCCTTTAAGCGACGACTCATGCCGCGCCTCGACACCATCCATTGGACGTGCACTTTTCTAGAAACCTTTGGCCGCGTGACGGAACCTTTGTCCGACAAGCACCTGGCGCTGTTTCGTGAACGCTACCACCTGCGCCTCGGCTCACACGGTGACTGGTTCAAGGAATTTACACACTTGACCAGCCCGAACTTCTGTGCCGCGCTAGCCGCCGAGTTTGAGTATAGCCTGCGCTTCAGGGCGGCCAAGGCGTTCCGTCTGGATCTAGACCGTGTCTTGGTCACAGGCCCCAACCACGGCGGCAGTCACGATTTCCTGGTGCTGGCCGCGAACGGGCTCTGGCTGTGGACGCTGCCAGATCATCCCGACCTAGAAATTAAAGGCCACTACTGCGCCGATTTGCTCAAGTCCCTGAAAAAACTGCAGGTCGGGCTCCCGCTCGGTGCGCCCAGCACCCCCGGTTTCCAGCTGGTGGCGGGAACAGAAGGCCTGCTGAAAGAAGTACGACCGCTCGCGCACCGGCTCAACCCTTACTGCGCCGATGAGAGCGTGAACTGCGAACTCAGCTCTAGCGGCCTGGTCTCTTACAAGCTGTTCCGGCGTGCGTGCAGCCTGAGGGATCGGCCGACGTTGGAGCCGGACGACATTTGCTGTGCCAACAAGCGCGCCAAGCACGCCTGAAAAAAAAGAGAACCCTCACATACACAGATAAAAAAAAGGGGAGAAGCAGATTTGAGCCACCTATTGTACAGCTAATTAATTAAAATCAAGAAATCTCTCGCCACACTTTGTTTTTTGCCTTGCATCATCAATTATACACGTACTTTAATAAAATACTAAGATCTTTTTAGTTATCGGCTTTGCCTAGTGATCACTCTGGAGGGGCGGAATCTCCGGCTTTGAATAGTGCCCCCATCTGCGGCTGGTGACATTGCCTTGTGCACGATGTTGGTGTTTATAACTTTAGTCACAAAGTGCCACCACTGATATTTTGTTGGCAAGCGGTGGAAAGTATCTTCACACATTTCCTTTTTTTTTCTTTCCTTCCCAGCTTTCCGCGAGCTGGGCCTTAAAACAGAAGGCCCCTCTTACACGTGAAAGAGAGAAGGAGCAGCAAGTATACAATCAAGGAAAGAGCTTAGAGCTCGGCTACAACTCTGTAGTCTCGGAGAAGATTAATAGCCATAAAGGTACGAAGGCGCGCCTCGCGTTCGTCCCAGGACGGGAGTAGTCTGCCACGCAAAAAAATAGTCCCGCGAAGTTCGTGTGCTGCCAATTCAACACTGCTCTTTAAATACTTTTTAGAAGCCTTCTCTCGGAAAACAGCCAGGGCCTGCTCAAACTCTTCTACCGTTTTAGCTTCCAGCAGAAGGTCCTGGACTGACTTGGTATACCGCTTCCATAAGACCTGTGGCAAAGGGGCTTTTACCTTGCAATGCCTGGGCATGGACGTTAGCAGAACAGCACCATTAGCTCTAACGCAGCCGCACAGCTCTGCCCCGATGTTTCCGGGCGGCAGGCATACGCGGGGCACGCGCGACTCTTGCAGAAGCATGTCCCAGTCTACCATGGCCAGTCGCCCGGGCACTGACTTCCCCTCCACGAGCGCGTACTTGCTCTGGTCGGCGAGCTTGGAAGCCTCGGTCTTGAGTTCGTCGATGACCTGCTTCAGCGGCCTGCTTTCTGGCACCTGTGCCATCCCCCTCTTCATCGTAGCGTTAGCGGGGAGGCCACGGGCCTCGAAGAATTCTTGTGCCTCCGAGTTGCCACCCCGAGCTAGCTCCAGTTTCTTAGTTCGCAGCTCAAACTCGGGCGTGCCGGCGCGCACTAGTCCATGGGGCTCGTCCAGTGTGTAAAGGTACAAGTCGTCGCCGAGGACTTCGCCTGCCATCGTAGCCTCCAGCTCGCTCTCTATCTCGAGGTCTTCCCCGTGACCCCAAGCGTTCTTTTGGACCAGGTACAAGAACCAATGTGCCAGTGGGATAGCGGTGCTGTTGAGATTGCAGCGGGGCAGCCGCGCGCACATTATCCGCGCGACCTTGCTGAACACCCGAGTGCCGTTAATAGTCTGGAAACGGTCCAGAACGGCGGGATCCGCCGGGCGCAACACTTCCACGACCGCCTGCCGCAGCGCCGCCAGCGCCTCCTCGTTGGAGTTCTGCGTTACGCCCGCATCGATGACGACCTTCTCGTTTCCCGTGGGCATCGCTTCGTCCAGGTACTGTTCTCGTACGTGCTTGGCGTGCAGGGTCAGGGACCTCGCCAGCTTTTCGGAAAAAGTTCTGGCGTGTTCGGTCATCATCCGCGACCAGCGCGGGTCCCCCTTGCAGTTCGAGCCCGCAGGCCGCAGCTCGTTTTCGGGTACATCGTCTTCTTCTTCTTCCGCAGAGAGCATCACGGGCACGGCGCCTATCAAGAGCTTCCGGCGTTTGGATGCATTCTCTTCCTGCAAGCGCGTGATCGTCATTTGTTGCTTCAAGGCCAGGTCCGCCAGCGCCAGCCGTGCTTCCTGTTGAGTGATGATGGCTTCCTTGTCTTTTAGTGCCAGCTCTTTGGCCTCGACCAGTTTTTGGAGCTGTGTAATCAGCACGGTTTGCAGGGCCAGGGCCCCGTCCGCCGGTCCCTTCTCAAAGCCGGCCAGCCCCGCTCGCATCGCATCACGTAGCTCCTGTGGCATTTCTTGTCGACGCACAGGCAGGGCCTGTTCCAGCGCCTCGTCGCCAGCCGAAGCCCGCGTAGCCAGGTTCGCCAACTCTTCTCGTAATGCTTTACAGCGCGGGTGGTCAAAGTGACATAACAAAGTAAGCAGATCCTTAAAGCGTACGCACGGGACGCCCCGGTTTTCGCCCCCCTTGACTTCGCGTGCTGATGTTGTCATATCCCGATCGGCCCATGAAGTTTTGTACGGAAATTGAAAAAACTTCACGGGAAAATTTTCGGCACTAAGATGAGGCCAAATTTTATTACGCACCTGACACCACTTATTTCTGGCAGAATTTGGTTGACAGTCCGTAAAGGCGCAAATGGCATCAGTAATGGAGAAATATTCACCCGGACCGCGCCTGATATTCGAGAAATCACGCGTCATGATTTGCATAAGCAATTTGTTTTCGTTTATCACGTTGGTAGGGTCGGCGCTACCACATGGGGCAATTGCTGCCGCGGCGTCGGCGGCGACAGTTGCCAGCGGCGCGGGGGTTACCCCGGTCGCCTCCAGCTTGTCCATGTTTCGTTATCGGCTCTTTTGTGGTTCTGACAGCACGTCCGATAGTGGACAGACAAGAGATTACCAACAAGGTGTCGACAATTTTTTTACACTCCCCCCCCCCCCCTCCCTTCCCCCCCCCCTCCCCACCCGCCTCCGACAATATCGGCAAGAAAAAAACATATCGATCGGGGTGGGGTGGGGAAGGGGGAAGGGGATTTCTGTCTCTCCCACCAAAAAACAAATCGGCGATCTAGATTGCACAGATTTTTTTTTTGCGGTTGAGCCAATGGCGGGGGGGGGGGGGGGGGGAAAGGGTGGAATGGGGAGGGGGGGGGGGAATTTTTCAGTATGAAAGAAAAAAAACCCCTCCCAACTCTATCGCCCGCTGTCTCTTGTGCGGCCACCCCCCCCGAACCTTTTGTAACAACCTACTTCCCACCGGGTGTTTGTGTGGCTGCGGGGGAGGGGGGGGGCCGTCGTTGCCAAAAAAAAGACGGTAGGGTGTCAAGTCCGATCTCTCTCTCTCTGTCTGTCTTGCGACGTACCACAAAAATGCTTGTAATGAACTGTAGGAAAAAATAAAGCAAAATCAGCGCCGGGTTCGAAGATTTTAACTTTTTCTTTTTTAAAGCGCGTGTTTTTATTTTACATTCTGTTTTTTTGTTTTTTCTTTCTCTCTCTCCCTCGTCTGTGTCCGGCGGCGGTGGTGCGGCAGCGACTGTAGCAGCGGTAGAATCATGAGACAACTCGAGTAGACCGCGTGATGACTGTATTCTTCATCTTGCTGTGCCATAGCCACGCGTATGCACGCGTCGAATCTCGTCCAGGCAGTCTGGATTTCCAAGCTTTCCATGTCGACCGCCTGGTAGTGGGGATACTCGACTGATTGCTGGGGGTGCCTGTAAAAGCCGAGCCCCCAGATTTCTCCCGGCAGACGGCAGATACGATCGTTGGGCTTGAAAAGGCGGGTCCAGCTTCTTTGTGCCTGTTTGCCCAAGCGCTTTAATAACAAAGTATTGGCGCACTCGTCGCCAACCTGGGGCGCGCCCAGGCTAATACAGTATATATCTTTGCCCTTAAACATTTCGGTGCCAACGAGAGCTGTTAGCGTACACAGCGCACCCCCGAGCGACATGCCTATGCGCCACAGCTTGGCCCACTCCGTCTCCTTCTTCAGTTCCTTTAGACATCGGTTGATGGCGCAACAGCGCGCCGCGTTCAAGAACCCGCTGTGGATGTGAGGGTCCGCCTTTTGGTCCAATGATGCTGCTATTTGGTATAGGGTGTCCTGCACCAGGTTGCGAGGATTTTCGGCCAGGCCCTTGAGGCGCCTAGGGAAGACCTGCAGGTCCGTCCACCTGTTGGGAGCCCTGAACGTAGCCCTGATCACCAACACTGCAACCTCTTCTATTCGCCAGAGAGTGCAGCTAATCTCGAGCCTGGGGCAGTGAAATTTCTCGGCCGGAAATTTTTCGGCCGGCACGCTGACGATTGCAGGACGAGTCGCCGTACACCTGTACGAGCAGTCCTGAACACCCAGGACCAGGCGTTGGCAACAATCGGTGTGATTCTCCAACAATTCTGTGTTTAACCTTTCGGCTAGGGCGACGTTGACTGGGGAGTCTGTTTCGGCCGGGTCCAGCGCCTGTATTAACTGTTGGGGCTTGATGTCGCAGGCAGCGAAGATCGTGGGTAGGCAATCGGCCGAGACCGAAGTCAGTGCGGACAGCATCGCAGCTGCAATGTAGTGGTGTTTGGGCGCAGCGGCTGGGCCCCTGTCGCTGGACATCAGTTTCCTTTTTTTTACGTTTTTTTTTTACCTTAGCCCGGCGCCGCTCCCCCTTTTTTTTGGGGGGGGGGGGAGGGGCTCTCTTTCTGTTTCCTTCGGCTTTTTTTCTTGAATTTCTTTTTGGACTGTTTCAGGGCCAGCAAAGCACCAGCTGAGGAAAGGGGCGGGAGGGGGGCGGGGCAAAGAAGAAAGAAAATCCCCCGAGACTTGGACTGCCTGACCCATCACCGTCTTCCCCCTCCCCCTTTCCACCTTATCGCACTCACACCCCAAAAAAAAGACATTTCAAAGCTGCTCTGCTTTTCTTTTTTCTCTTATTCTCTCTTGCTCTTTGTTACAAAAAGGAAACGGGGCGCGTGGCAGCGCTCTCTCCAACCAAAACCTTCCTCCCGCCCCGCGCCCGAACGTGGTTTTTTTTTGTTTCTTCTTCCCCCCCCCCCCCCCTCTTCTGTGGCGCGTTCGCGATGATGTTGGCGTGGCTAGCGTGGTGCGTGCGTGTGCCAACAGCAGTCTGACCGTCCAATGCTGGGGAAATTCCCTTGGGGAACGTCGGCCCGCGCCAGTGCGCGTGCAACCGCGGCTATTTCGACCTTTCGGGCTCAACCGCGGCCGAGCCGCGGTGCGTGACGTGCCGGGGGCTGGCGGGACAAGACGACCCGTCCTGCAGCAACAAGGGCGTCTGCGGCCCCTTGTTTACGGGAGGTGCGCCCGTGTGCACGTGCGCGAGCGGCTACGCGGGCCCGGCGTGCGAGGTGCCGCTGGCCGTGACTTTTAGGTGCGGCCTGTGCACGTTTGAGTGTGCCATCGACTATTCCTGGGCGCTGAAGCTCTCTAGCTCGCAGGATGGCGCCGTGCTGGACCAGTCCATGTACTGGTCGTGCCTGTCACGCACTGAGGATGGCGATGGCCTGCTGGAGCTGTCGCGCGCGTACTTGTATGACGCGGCGTACGGCGGCTACCTTGGCAACGCGGACTTCTGCTTTGTAGCCTACATGTCGTTAGAATGGAAAGAGTCGCCGGAGTCTGTGCCGGCAGCCGTCGAGGCGCTGCCGTTCCGGCCCGCGCTGTGGGCCTGGAGTGAAATCGTGTACGTTCCGGGGCGGCTGCCGCTGTCGACAGATACTTTCTGCGCGTGGCCCCACAACGCGGGCGTAGCCCGCCCGGAGCTGACAGAACTGCTGCAGGCCCGGTCCCCCTGGCGCGGCAACTCGTGCGGCCGCCCCGCCGAAAGCGGGGCGGTACAAATAGCGGCGGGCTGTTACAGTGCTGGCCGCTGTCCTTGAATGCGCTGCTGCCCGCGGACTTTACGTGGTTGTACCGCTGCCGCGTGGCTAACGAGACGGTCAAAATCGACTGCGTGCTGGCCCTGTCGCCCGCGACCAAGTCCCTGCCGCTGCAGGACTTCTTGCAACAGTGTGCGTGAGAAAAAAATCTCCCTTCCTCTTTTTCCTCGGGAGTTGATATAGTGGGGGGGGGGGGAAGAGAAGGAAAGGGAGACAGGAGGGTGAGGTGAAGTAAAAAGACACTTCATTTCCCCCCTCCCTGACAAATGCCGGCGTGCGCACTGTCGCATCAACCGCCAATTCCGCCCCCCCCCCTCGGCTGTATGATGAAGCGCGCGATCTTTAATTTCAAGGCTCCCATAAAAAAAGAAATTTAGCCCAAAAATATTTTGTCTTTAAATATAAGCGCGTCGAAAAAACGAAGCATTGCCAGCTATAAGCAGCAATGAACACTCGGCATCATGCCAATTGAAAACTATCAGTAAATTGAACACCATCTATCAAGAGTTGAAGGATGATGACGAGGCGAAAAAATATTTACGGTCGGGACGACGTGCTGACGATACTGACGACTTCGCCATTTATGTGCGGACACTTCGCGGTGAAGGGCTACCTGTAGCAGAACTGAAGGACCGGATTGCTAGGCTCTTGGCAGTTCAACTTTACCTTGACACGAAGATCTTCGAACAAGTACAGAAGGGTATAAACACCAAAGCGTGGAATGTTGCAGTTCGGTCACACGACACCGAAAAGCTGGTCGAGACGTTGAAGCAAAAATTGATGAAAGCAATACACGACGAAGATTTCAAAGCAGTGGAAAAAACCTTAGCAAGAATAACCGCTTGTAAAGAAGAGATCAAGAGCTCGAAAGAGAAGAAGACGGGGTTACAAGGTGATGGCTCCCTTCTTACTGGGCCTGACAAAGAATGGGGAAAAATCACAGCATGTGAATTTTACACCAACATGCCCAAAGACGACCAAGAATATTTACAAGCGGCATTCGATCTTGGGAAAGAGCCATATACCAAACATTTCAATCGGTAGCCAAAAAATCTCTCCCTCGCCAGCACCGTTGTTTTTTTTTCGGGGGGGGGGGGGAAGAGAAGTGGTTTGAGTGCGAAAAGCTGTGATCATTTTCTCTAAACCAAGGGAGTAAAAAAATCTAAACCATTTGGGAAAACCAAAAAAAAAGGACAGACGCTTTCTGGACCGAACAAATTTGTTAAAAAAACATTAGGCTTTGAGGCTGCATGCTCCGCACGTCGTGGTGTGCTGGTTGGTTTTTGGCCGGATGTTGCTGTGACATTGCGCAAGGCATGCTTTGTTTTTTGCCGCCAAAAAGGAAACACGCGTTTTCTTGTTTTAATCAGACTAAATTAAAAAAAAAAAGCCAAAACCATTTCTTCCCTAGTAAGACGCGTACTATTTTCTTCCAATTCTTGCCTTAAACTTTTTTTACTGTCTTCAGTCGAGTTCGGGCTTCCTGACGCTCCCATGGAACATGGATTCTAGGTTGTTAATACAAGTCGCCAGGGCGTCGTTGCGTGCTTTGCGCAAGGGGCGCGCCTTCTTGGCCTCGCAGACCAGGGTGTCTTCCAAGCTCTGCGCTAGCAGCGCGTGCAGCGGACACTTCGTATCGAGCCAGCCGGCGCACACGTTCCAGCCCGCGCTCTTGAGGCCGAACAGAAACCGCTGCAGCACCGTGGCGGAGCAGTGCAGGCGCACCGACAACTCCAGGCCGTGGGTGAACAGCGGCGGGCGCCGCAGCTGGCGGCGGGTGTACTGCATGTGCGGCGCCGATTCAAAGAACAAATGCAGATAATTCACGCAGTTGCTCATGAGGCGGTACGCCCACACCGCCTGGATCGAGCGGACGCCGGCGTCGTGTTCTTGCTCGTGGTCGCCCTTTTGCTGCTGCTTGGAGATAATCTTGATCAGCCGTCGTGCGCTCAGGCGGTGCAGCAGCGTCATAAAGCCCTGCAAATAAACCATGACCATCTCCATGATCGGCAGGCTGTCCGCCAGCCCCGCGGGCTCCTCCCACCAGTTATGTCTGGTGCGCACTGGAACCGCGCGCTTTTCAGCTGATGGCAGCAGCAGCTCATCGCTCTCGGCCTGCAGCACGAGCTGTTGTGCGTACACCGTGCGCGCCAACCTCAGCGTGGCATCCCCCGCGACAAAGCGCGACACCAGCAGGCACAGCTCTTCGAGCTTGGCCGGCTCCAGCTCGAACGGGCGCAGCGTGTGCTCTAACATCAGCAGCGCGCGCACCTGGCTCAGACCGCTTAGTACCTCCGTCGCGAGCTCCGTGCCCAGCATCTCCTCGACCGTGGCCCCGACCGTATCCTCGACTTCCTGGGTCAGGTACGCACACAGTTCGGGCGTGATCGCGCCGTAGCGCCTGCCCAGTGACTCCTCCGTCCACGGCGGCAGCACGGCGGCCGCGCTGTTAGCGATGATCGCGGTCGTGCACACGGTGGCCACCCCGTCGCGGTCGTGCAGGGCCGCCAGGTTGTGGTTCAGGGCCCTGGGCACCCTGAGCAGGGGGTTCAGCGCTATGCCCTCCACGCCGTCCGACAGCACCGAACGTACCAGCACGGCGTTTTCGCGCACGTACCTGTACAACAGGTTCACGTCCCGTGCCTCCAGGGCCGGCAGCGCCAGCACGTCCCTGCACATGCGTGTCACCGCATTTAGCGTTTCGTGGCCCAGCTCTTCTTCGCAGGGGACCGCCGTAGTGCCGCGGGGCAACGCGCAGAACAGCTCGTCCCTCACGACCTGGCGCCACTTGCGCCGGGCGCCCTCACGCGCCGGCAGCCAGGGCGGACTGTTGCCAAACAGCTTGCCCAGCGCAGCGTAGAAGAGCAACAAATGCCACTGTGCCTCCGTCCTGATCAGGGCGCGGGGCGCCGCGTCGGCGCCCGCCACCGCAAGTCCCGCCAGCTCGGCGTGCAGGGCGCCGCTCCAGCCAAAGCGCTTGGAGGCTACCAAGAAGCTCTCTACCAAAGCCGCGGGGCGGTAGCACACCGACTCGATCGGCATCGCCCGCTGGCACAGCGGCGCCTGCTTGTCTCGTTGCGGCATGGCAAACATCACGCACACGGGAGGCACACAGTCGTTCAGGGCCGTCTGTGGTTGTACACTGTTCTGCTCGCCTCCGACGAGCACGACCTGGACGCGCCGTTCCGTCGTACAGTACTTCAAACACCAACCGGTGCCGAACGTCTGCAAGTCGTTCACGCGCTTCCAGTCTACCTCCGCGTAGTCCGGCGCAGGTGGCAGGGGGCGTCCACTAGTGTCACCGGTGTCACCGTGGTGTTCACCAGTGTCACCGGTGTCGACAGAACGGCGTTCACCAGTGTCACCGGTGTCGACAGAGGAGCGTTCACCAGTGTCGCGTCTGCTAAGTTCACCGCATCGTTTGTCACAGACGCGTCTACCGCCGCATCCGTCGAGTTTGTCTTAGCCACCGGCGCATCCGTCGCCACTTCCGTGACGGCCTGGCTATCGCTGGGCTCGCTCGTGACGGCCTGGCTACCGCTGGGCTCGCTCGTGACGGCCTGGCTACCGCTGGGCTCGCTCGTGACGGCCTGGCTACCGCTGGGCTCGCTCTCTAATCTGGTAGCCTCGCCCACAATTTCTGCCGCCTCCTGAAAACTGGATCCCCAAAAAAAAGAAACTACAGTCCCCCCCCCCCCCCAAAAAAGAAAGCTACGGCCTTTTATTTGCTACACTTTTTTTTTGTTGCCTCTTCCCCACACCGCCTCCTATTTTTTTTTCTATGCTGTCCACCTACATTTCCTCTCCCCCCCCCTCCATCTCCCCCTCCCCCGGTTGTCTGCCGCAGGCTCTCGACAAGTGTCTGTCTGCGGTGTTTGGTGGCTGCGTCTCAAACCTTTTCCATTCCCATTCCCATTCCAATTCCCATTCCCTCTCCCCCCGTCTTTTTCTGGCCCTTTCCCCACCATTTTCTCTCTCCCCCTTCTTTTTTTTTGGCCCTTTCCCCACCATTTTCCCTCTCCCCCTTCTTTTTTTTTGGCCCTTTCCCCACCATTTTCCCTCTCCCCCGTCTTTTTTTTTTGGCCCTTTCCCCACCATTTTCCCTCTCCCCCGTCTTTTTTTTTGGCCCTTTCCCCACCATTTTCCCTCTCCCCCGTCTTTTTTTTTTGGCCCTTTCCCCACCATTTTCCCTCTCCCCCGTCTTTTTTTTTGGCCCTTTCCCCACCATTTTCCCTCCCCCCCCTTCTTCGCCAGCACAAACTTTTTTTTTTCTTTCTTTTTCACAACGCGGGGGGAGGGGATGGGATCATCGGTGCACGTCGCAGATGATGCCTGCCGCCGGCTGTGCGGCTGGCCGGAGTTCTAAGACAGAGATCGTGCCGCCCCGACGGTCGTGTAAGCCTCCTACAATAAACTTGACCGCTCGCCCTTGCCTGAGCTGGGCAAGGCCCAGCTGCCAGCAAAGCGTTTGTTGCTGGTCCAGGCTTTCTATCCTGATCAACCTGCCGTAATTGACTCCCCGCCGGAAGCGCAGGTCCTCGCGCCTGCATGAAAACACCATCTCACCCGGACGGGGCCTGGGGCAGCTGCTGTGGTGCGCTCCCGTTTGTTTGCAAAAGCTCACACAAAAGTTCCCGTCGGGCGGGGGCTGCTTGAAAAACGACAGACCCTCTACCAGCTTGCCTTGGTCGTCACTAGAAGCGGCCGTTACTTCCAGCCGCACGGCCGAACTGTGTCTCTGCCGTCGTCGCTGACCTCGTAGCTACACAGCGTCTCAAGCAGTTTGTTCTCTTCCGGAGGCTTAAAGCCACGGTGCAGTGCGTATGCGCGCCCCCGTGCCGGAACACCAACTTGCTGCCCTCGGGTAGGCACTGCATTAGAACCCCCAGCAGGGCCGGGGTCCACCCGGTGGCGGGGCGTGCGCTTTGCAGCCACGCCATCTGCGCCGAGATGCTCTCCCACACGGGCTCTGCGCCAGCGGGCAGCTCTGGCATCTGGACTCGGGGAGCGACCGCACACAAGTCGCTAATCGTGCTGGCCCTACCCAGGATCTGGCCCCAACTCAGACAATAGAAATGTTTCTTGCCGCGGCCGACTACTAAGTACGCGGAACGGTCGCCCAGCAGCACCCGTGTCCCTACCCCGGAGAAACTCTTGTCGCTTTCGCACGCAGCAACCTTGAGTACCCACCAACCCCGTATTTCCTGGTATTCGGCCGCGCCCTGTGTGCGGCAGTTGATTTTCAGCTCACGCGGGGTGTGCAGGAACGGGCTCGCGATGGTCTCGCCGGGCTCTGTCATCGGGGTGTTGTCCTTGAGGATAAAAAGAACACCCCCTGTCGGCAGCGACAGCACCTTGTACATCACAAGCCTCTTTTTGTTGTCGTCCGCGCGCACAAACAGGGGCGCTAACAACATGGCTTTCCTAGCCGCGATCGACTTCATCACGGGCTCGGCATCCCTCTGTCGAATATTCATTGTCCCATGGTGTCTTCCCATACCATTGTCGCGGTTCTGTGTGCGAGCATATCTTGCTTTCACTGCCACGTGGTAGATGGGTATCCCGCGGGAGGAAAGTCCGCACCAGAAGTGGCCTGTCGGCAAAGGTGTTGAAATCTGACGAAGGGAGAAGCCAGTCTTCAGTTACTTTGAAGGGAGGCGGCCTATCGAGAGGTTTGATACGGAAGACACCGTGCGGGAGTGATTGTATCCTAGGGAAGTAGCGTTCCACTCTTGGGTGTTGCATGTGTACCATCGTTGAATCCGGCCATAGGCCTTGGTTGAGGGTAAAGTGCTTAGGGATCCAATAGCCAAGGTGACGGCAATGCGGGTGAGTGCCTGGAATCATGGTCATGGCCGCTGTTGGGAAATAAGTGGCAAAAATGTCTCGGACAATGTAGAGTTCCTTGTCCATGCCTGGAGAGCCGTTAGTGTTAAAGGCTTTTGAAGATTCAGTTGATGGCCTGGTATGTCCGTAAAGTTGGAGAATCCCGACCAAGGGCGACTTGATCTCGTGGGGCTGACCCGAACATAGCGGTCAGCTGGAGGAGAAAGCGGTGGTGGTGGTACCGGTGTCATTGCATCTCTCTGTGCCAGCTGGCTTGGTGGTCCAACCTTGTCGCGGTCTGCAGCGTTGGGAGTACGAGTCTTGTACGGTCCAAGTGGGCTGAGTGAGAATGTGGCCCAAGGGCCGCCTTGCAACGGGGAGTGAGATGCCGAGGATTGGGCTGGCGCCCTGGTTGGGCTTCCCACTGGTGCCGACGAGGAACTGGACGAAGAGGACGAGCTACTAGAAGATGTTTGAGGTGAATGAGGTTGGATTGGCATCACGGCTGCGCTTCCCGCAGGCGCAGACGAGGAGCTGCTCCTCACAACCATTCAATTGCCCAGAGCAGGCTCTATTCTCTGGCTCGCCGTCGAAGGCACACATGCCGCTTTGGAAACGAAACTCAAGTCTCTCTCCTGCCGCATCATCCGCGCTGGCCCAACACTACGAAGCATTCAAGCCCCGTGGGACCTTGGCTATTGTCATCTCCTCTGCTGAACGCTCTCCGGCCGTCGCGCGTGACATGTTCGCCCTTCGTAAGCCATTCGCCCTGCTCATGCCGCAAGACCTCGTCCACTGCGTCCCGGACCATACCCTCCCACAAGAGGCAGTCGAGACGTGCCGTAAGATTCTATTTCTTGACGACAACTTAGTGTGGCTGGTCTTTGGCCTTAGCATGGAACAACATTATATATACCCTCTTGTCGCTACTTCGCACGCTCCTTGCGTCACGCGCCAGCAAATCATGGACGCGCAACGACAAGACGCCTTCACGGCCCCTCTCTGGACCGATGACGTCTCTACCGTCTCTGCTGGATCAACAGAATTGACTCTTCGTCAGGGCCTCGCCGTCCTCGCCGACGCCAAACAAGTCAACATTGAAGATCTGCGTTCCAGAAGAGCTGCGCCGCCCACTGATCAACTACGCCCACTTGATGCAGAACCATGCCAAAGCGCCGACACTCGTCCCCTTCATCAATTGCAAGGAGCGCAACATTTGGTTCCATATCGACGGCACGGATACTATGATGTCCTCGCCGCCCTCCGCGACTGCCACTTTTGCCAACTGGTCCACGCCCGCCTTACCCTCAACCATGGCCGCTACACTTCGCTGAAGTGAAGCATTCAAGGTCAAGGCATCGGCATCGATCACATGCACGTCGGTATTCCGGGCGCTGTTTTTCCGTATATCCTGACGATCATCGATCTCTCCACCTCCGCCGAAGAGACAGTTGAGATCATCCTAAACCGATGGGCATACATCTTTGGTTTTCCGGAGTCCATCTTTTCCGACTACCACAGTTCGTTACAATGTAGGTACCTTAGCCAAACGCTTCTGCAGTGAGGCTGGCCTCGACTGGCTGACCACTGCACCCTAGTACTCGCACCATCAACTCGGCTTCGTGGAATGCAGGCACAAGGCGATACGCACAGCAATCCAATATCTGCCCAAGGCAGACAAATTGAATTGGCCTAGCATCATCCCGTCCCTCTCCTTCGCCCAGAACACCTACGTGTCCACGGCTACAGGTACAACCGCCTTTGAGGGCATGCTAGCGCGCAAACCACGGTGCACACTGGACTTTTTCGATTCCCCGGAGATTGTCACTGCCCGCGCCTCCTCCTCAAGCGCCGCTCTCGACGCTTCCCCCACGCTTTCGCTTCAATCTTTCGAGCAGATCGAACTGCTACGCCGCGCACGCGCTGCAGTCATGGCGTATATCAGCACGTACACAGACGTCTCCCGCGCCCGATCTGTTGCACAGAAGAATAAGGGCTGCCGCAAGGCCGTCAAGGAGTGGAAGGTTGGCGACACCGTCACCGTCTACCGCCCTAAGCCCTCAAAGCAAGGCATCCCCGCTTCGTCCGTCCTTCAGTTTGACTGCCCCTACACGATTTTAGAGCAGGTCAACTCTAACTGTTTTAAACTTCGCCACCTCAAGACCAACAAGGTATTAAAGTGGATCGACCGCTCACACCTCTCCCCGTACACTGCTCCCACTGATGGCGTCGCCCGGGCGGTGCTTAATTCAGTCACAGTGGACGACGACGATGACGACACTCAACTACACCACTGGTGAAGTCGTTGCTTTCATCGACCATAACCAAGTCAAGCTTGGCATCGTTCTAGACGAGGATCCGGAAAATGAGGAAGATGACCTCGTGGTCCACCAACTTGGTATCACTTCGGATACCAACCCTCTCTTCCGCCCCATCTACGAAGACACGAAGGACAAAGCTACCATTCAGAGCTGGAACAAGCCCCTAGCCTTCTGGAAGCCCCTCCTCTTCGATATCACCAACGATCAAGTCGTTCATCGCCACATCGAGTGGCGTCCCTTCAGGAAGATCAAGGACAAAGGTCGGCTCCCCGCCAACGTTCTTAAGCGTCTTCGAGATACTCTCATCACCAGCGAATCCTTCCCGCTGCATGCCTCAGAAGGACAAGCAAGCAAAGTCCAAGGAGTAGCCACCACCCTTTCACTCTCAAGTGGGTTTTACCCATCGTAATGGCTTCACCCGCGGCGCCCCCCGCCCAGCGCTTTTCCCACTTGAACCGTCATCGTCCCTGGAAACATTACGCCATGACCGGCGTACCCATGCAAGTCCTTGATCGCCTCTTGTGCCTGCAGGTCAATGATTATTTTCACCGAAATTGAACCCCTCCGTGGTTATATCGGCACGGCACACTTGGTGCTTCATTGGTTCATCTCGGCTATGTGATACCCGGCCACCTAATTTTCTACGGCTCGACATCGCCTCCCGATATCGTCGTTCGCTACTGCGCCTCAACTTTCACAGTCCCGATGCAGATCATGGATATCCGGCCCCGGCTGATCATCATCCGCATCGCGCCATTATAGACGCATCATTCTTTTAACGAACGAAGGCTGGTATGCCAATCAGTGTGGTGACGAGGGGTTAAGAGAGGCGATGATTGCCTATATGAATAGGATGGAAAAGAAGAAGGAGAAGGAGAAAGAGAGAGAAAGAAGCCTCTCAAATAGGACGACGAGGAGGAGGAAGAGGAGGAGGAGGAGGAGCATGGAGAGCAGCCTCGAGGTGGCAGGGAACCCCTCAGAGAAGAAGAGGAGGAGGTCGGGGATTTAATCCTCATGGAGGAAGAGCTTTTCGGGCTCCAGCCCCCCCACCTAGAGGAGTAGGAGGCTCATGGGCAAGCTCTAACCCAAACTTCGGTCGAGGTCAGGCCTACAACACTGCCTCGGACACCGATACGACATCCTACCCGGACGAAACTCACGGTAAACGATTCGAGGTGGTGGAATGACTGGAGGGGGAAGGAGAGAGGCAGGAGCAAACTGTGAAGTTTAACCCTAAAGTCACAGTGTTTTCTACTGCTGTTGTGCAGACTGGGCCAACACTTCCTCTATATGAGAACAAAGACGGGGGTACACAGAGGCTGCGGCCCCAACTTGAAGGTGGCTTCATACCCGTGCATACGACACGATTACAAAATGATAACTGTTGCAAATAGGAAGGCCAAACTAGCGATGGAGGCGAGGAGGCCAATGGCAGGCGTATCGCCTCGGCCAATCAAGCAATTATGAACTGACTTAATGTCAATGATCGCTGCGGGCGGCGAGAAAAAAGACAATAAGTGCACTCAAGTGCCACAAGACAATGTCACTGAGACAGTAAACGCCCCGGCACTGCCGTATAATAAAAACGTTAACGAGGTGAAACAAGAGAAGAAGGAGGAGATAAAAGACTTAGAGACAAGACTCCAAAATTTGGAACGTAAAGTTCTTGTTCTCGCAGCCAATATACACAGACCCGATGCTCTGTGTTATACAGAACTTTATATTGAAACCTTGAAAACCGTATTAAAAATTGGTAATAATACGATGGCGAATATTACTATTGTCGGCAGGAAGTTTTTAAATCGATACCGGGACTGGGTTGAAGGAAATATGAAAAAGTCGGCGGGCACTCTGAAGGGAGAGAGTACCGGACCTTTAAATTAAAATCTGCACGAGTATACCGTATGGACCTTTATGTCGTCCCCGGTTACCACGGATCAATATTACTGTCGTATGACCAATTGGCTACGATGGGGGCTGTGGTTGATTGCGCCGCACGGCGAGTGATATATGGAGTAACAAGAGGAGAGGAGAACGATATTGATCCCTTTAACGCTACTGACTCTTATGAGGCTTATGAGCTGAGTCTAGCGACGGATCACAAAAAGATGGCCATCGTACATGAGGCACTTGAGGTGTACGTTCACCCCCATGTCATAAGACCGGACGAGCTGTCCTGGACCGACAATGGGGAATCCCAAGTGTGCACTGTCACAGTTCCCACATGCCATTGGGACAAATAGTCTGTTGATGACTTAATTGAGAAGCGAAAGGAGGAAATAATATGTGTCGCACAAAGAAGCCAGTCGTTGGCGAGATTCGCGGAAGGAGTAGGAGCAGATGTCCATATTACTAACGGATACTGTTTCCATGCGAAAGTAGGAGAAGAAAAAAGGGAGGCGTTTGTACCAAGGAGAACGGGGCGAATCCCGGATACTCCACCAGAAACTATTAAAAGTTTTATTACTGATTTCTGGGGTGACGAGCCCACGTGCGCGTTCACTAACTGAAGTGAAGAAATGCTTACGGACTTTATTTGAAAATAATAGCCGTATACTATTATCCTGAGATAAGGGTCATATCTATCAGATAGCCCTTGTTATTGTTTGCCGGTTTATCACCGCAGAGTCTACGGTCGGTTGGTTGATCCGGACATCACTTAAGATAGACTCAAGGAACTAGATGTTCCATAAACAGTCTTTGATGACTTTTAATATCTGATGTCGGAGTAAAGTAGGAAACTGAACTATATTGGTCAGGTTGACTAGAATATATGTAAAGTAGTCCAGTGAAAGTAGGACACTGTAAAGTAGGACACTGTAGGAAAATAATGTTATCAAAAATAATCTAGATTTACCGGAATATATTGGCATTAGTAAGGCAATGTACTAAAGCAATATGGCATTGGTAAATGTATCCGCATGAGGTAAATGGCAATACATGAGGATATTAGAGTTCCACTGGTATGACATGTAGGCACAACATACAACATATGAATAGATGTATTCTATGGTGTAATATCCTGCCGTATAATGAGAAGGCGATATGGGCGCAGGAGATAAGGGACCGGCTTATTGATCATCCTATACCGGTACCCTCTCGCAAGCAACAGCTAGTGGTGGCTTGTCGCTTGGGAACTCGTGAGCAGAGCAGTGCATACAAGCGGAAGCTCAGAGACCTCGACAAGTTGAAATTGATACCGCAAGCATTCACATGCTTTGATGGTTTCTACACCCGTAAGGCTCCGTTGCAATACGCGAGACTTATTGACATGCTGGTGGAGCTCGGCAAAGATGATGAGCCGGACGCGGTCACGTATGAAGACGGGCCTAGATGATGTATCGGAAGAGGACTTAGGCTTGGAGGAGGACAGAGAACCCCTCAAGCAGACTAAGAAGATGTATGATGAAGATTTCCAAGCGGCGGCGCGGAAAATTTTAGAAGAAGGAGCAGGCACGGAGAGGGAGAAGGAGCTTTTAAAGCCAAATTAGAGGCGAACAAGGAAACTTTCGACCCTCCACATGCAGGTGGTGTCAAGTCTGAGGACTTCACAGCGGTTATTTACAAAATACCGGGTGCGGAGCAGTCACCGGCACCACGAAGGGCGAACTTGAGTATACATGAGGCGAGGATAGCGGAGGAGCTAGCAAGACAGCTGCTCAATGAGGACTTTATTGAGAGATCAACATCCTCAATAGTCTCACAACCGAGAATAGTGCCGAAGCCAGGAGGAGAATGGCGCCTGACAGTTAACTATGCTCGTGTTAACAAGGTGCTGGAGGAAGAAAGAAATCCTCTCCCGACATTAGAAGAAGGAAGGAGAGTACTGCGGAATGCAAAATCTATTCGGTCATTGACCTTAAGAATGGCTTCTGGCAGATACCACTGAAGGAAAAGTCCAGATGGCTGACTGCGTTTGTGGTGGGTATGGAGATATACCAATGGAAAGTGCTTCCGATGGGCCTCAAGCAAGCCCCAGGACTCTTTCAGAAGGCGATGCAGAAGATGTTAAGCAGTCAGTACGATGATCTGACAGACGGACGGAGGTTTTATGAGAAAGCGGGGACAGAAAGCGGGAGAATATGCATTTTGTTATATCGATGACATTATCGTATACTCTAAGACAATGGACGAGCATATCGATCATTTGTCTGATATATTCAGGCGCATCGGAGCTTTTGGCCTGAAGTGTAATTTGAAGAAGTGTCAACTTGCCAAGACGAGTGTGACATACTTAGGGTACGAGATCTCTCATAACCGAGTCTCGATATCCAAGGAGAAGAGGGAGGAGATTATGAATCGACCGATACCAAAGAACCGCACTGAATTGCACTCATTCCTTGCGATGGCGCAATATATATACTATAGCCAGTTCATACCCGATTGGGGCGCAACACGGGCTAAGTTGCAGAGAATGATTGATTCTGGAGACTTTGAGAAGTGGGATGAAGAGGCTTTGCACGCGTTCCATACGCTCAAAGATTTTATTTACAAAGACCCGAAGGACGGTGAACTGGTGTTAAAGATGCCCAACTTCACGAAACAATCGTAGTCGATACAGATACATCTAAGTTTGCGATTGGGGCGGTATTACTACAGCAGGAAGATGAGGAGAAGAAATTACGCCCAATCATGTTTATCAGTAGAAAGTTGTGTGCGGCGGAGAGAAACTATTGCACAAGGCAAATAGAGGCGTTGGCGGTGGTATGGGCCCTCAAGAGGCTCAGGGAGTATTTGTGGGGAGGACCTCAATTTATTGTCAGAACTGATCATCATAACCTGTTATGGTTGATGAATCATGAACAGACGGGACGGCTGGCGCGGTGGCAAGCGTTCTTGTCCTGTTTCGATTTTACAATGGTCCATCTACCGGGGAAGCGAAATGTGGTCGCTGATAGCCTCTCTAGGCTAGAGAAGTATCGGCGTTGGTGTCCACGGTGGAGATGGAAGACTTGTCCACTGACAAGGTGTACGAGGTCAGCCACATTGAGGCGATGGGGATGGCCAATTGAGTCCGATATGACCGCACGGGTCTACGGTACAGTCCACAAGGCCCGGATCACGGGATATGTTGTGAGCTACATACCCAGGAGGACGCTGAGTGGTCCTATGAGGTATATGAAAATGCGAAGGCGAACATGAGAGAGGAAGAGGAGACGCAGGAAGCTTATGCGGAGCCTCCTCAAGAGCGGAGAAGTGATCTAGACGAGAACCCGGAGAGGATAGGGGTACGGCTAGAAGATGGTACTATCCATGTAGCCTCGCCTATCGCATGGAGGCAAAAACAGGCTCAAGATCCGGAGTTTAAGGAACTGATACAGTTATATCAGAACCCGGATGAGCTAAAGATGACGAAATATATCAAAGATCAGATGAAGGAGATGGGATAGAGAGATGGTCTCTTGTGGTATAAGGGCCTCCACGGTCGCTATGCGTCACAGCCGGACAAATGGACACTTTGGGTACCGGAGAGTTTGAGACGATTTATATTTGTCGCTGCCCACAACTGCCCACTTTTGGCACATCCGGGTCGACAACGAACTCATATATTTGTAGCGAGGCGATTCTGGTGGAAAAAGATGAAGGAGGAGATAGATCAGGCGGTGGATGCATGCATCCCATGCAAGATAAACAAAACACTGCTGAAGGCAAATTTTGGCCTGATCGGCGAATTTCCTCTTCATGCGGGGATGTTTGAGTTCATACACATTGATTATGTGGGACCATTCCCAGAATCGAAGGAAGGTTACAAATACCTCCTTACTGCTATTGACAGAGCCACCAATTATGCGTGGATCATCCCTGTCAAAGACGTTACCGGCAAGACGACGGCTGAAGCGCTGATCGATAAAATCATCTCACAGATCGGAGTACCAAGAAAGATATGTTCTGATCGAGGCTCGGACCTTAATAACGAGGTCATCGACAAACTATCTAAGTATTACGGGATGAAATGGCAATATGTTTCTGCTTATAACACATTTGCTGTGAGCAAATGGGAAAGTTAAGCGGGTACACAGACCCCTCAAAGCCTCGCTAAAGATGTATTGCACGAAGAAGGAGAATCAAAGAGCATGGGTCGAGGCAGCACCATCATTTGCGTTTGCATTGAACTGTCTACCCTCTACTGCGTTAGGAGGCTCAAAGAGCTCAATCTCACCACATCAGCTGGTATATGGACCGTCCGTGAGCCTGATATCCCGACTTCGCTCCTTCACCCAAAAGACACTTGGGCGGATGCGGATGAGTTGTTTGGGCTTAGAGTGAAGATGGAGGCGGAGCAAATAGTCAGGGCGCATAGAGAGGCGGAGCGCCGAAAGACTGATGCTGAAGGGGTGCGACAAGCGCACTTGGATCAGATCAAATTCCAGGTCGGGGATATTGTACTATTGTATCATCCTCAGGTCCCGAAGGGAGTCAGCTCTAAGCTGTTCACTCACTGGAAAGGACCTTATCAGATTATGGAACAGACGGGACCTCTGAATTACAAGATCAGGGGTAGAGGGAAGGTGCAAATTGAGAATGTACGAAGGCTGATTAAGTATTATCACTTCTTACTGGAAGATGAATCCGTTGAGGCGTTAAAACGGATGAGGGATGATTTCAAAGAGGTGCCGCGGCACATCCACAAGGAGGCTGGCATAGACCAAGACGATGCTTATCGGGCACCGATAGCTGAGGAGGAGAGTGAAGAGTACCGACCACTACTGAGAACCTACATGTGTTATATTAATAAGATAGAGCTTTTTTATATTACTGAGAAAGAACTTTTTTTTTTCAAGAAAAAATTCAATTGACTTTTGCAGGTTTGTGTGTTAACTTGAATGTCCCCGATTATACTAATATTAATACTACGCTTCTGAATCGGAATCACTGCACCTCTTAGTGAATTACAATAAATCTCAGTAACCTTAATCATTCTACTACTGATCTCAGTCTTCGTCTTCCCTTGCAACTCAGCCGCCTCTACCAGTATGCTGCCACACTCTGAGTAGCTACTTATGACTCACGTGACTTTGGTAAAACAGTGCTTGGCGGCCGCCCGCTTACGGTATGTTAATATCATCTTATGCAAAAAACTTTCAGGCTTCAATTATTAATAAGTTACTCTGATGTATTAAAAGTCGCCAGTTTCGTGGTGAAACTGGGCTTGTGACGGAGGCTTCACAAAATATACAAAATTTTAAAATCCTTCGCAAAAACCGTCGTCTGAAGGCTGACGGTGTTACCGGTACTAGTATTAATATCTAGTAAGTTCCATTTTTCACCGGGCCCCCCTTTTGCCACCGACTGATCTGCCTTCTCGGATGCTTCGTTTCTCCGGGCGGGGCCTCTCTGACTTCTCCACTAGGTCCTTTCTTCCTTCCCTTTCCTTATATTCCTCCTTTTCCTCTCAGAGTCTTCCGTTCAAACCCTCTGAGGCTCATTTTGCCTTCTGATTTTCATTTTTCTCTACCGGTAATCGCAAGCAAAATATCCGACCACACTCTGACATATATTCGAGTCAATTAGTCAGGTCCATCGGCCTGATGAATCCGTGGCATCAGGCATACAGCTGCATTTATGTTTTCAACAAAAGATCACTCACCTCAATCGAGTCAACCGATGACTGATCTCATATTTACACTTGGTAGGCCTTCTCTTCTTCGAAATAATCGTCGAAGCCAACCACCTTCTTAAGTGTTGCGAAACTTGGTAATAGCAAAGGAGAGGTGCTGCGATCTTCTGAAAGCGACTCTACGAAACATGCATGCATCATATCATGAACCATGATCGCTGCTACCATCACTACATTACTTCTTGAGGGCGCTCTTCCTGACAATACTGCCGCAGCTGGTTCTACTACTTCTATGATTGCTGTTGCTGCTACTACCGCCTCTTCTGCTGCTGCTGGGATTCCATTTGAAGGTGGAAAAAGAGAAAAGGAGCGTACGGAGAGATGCCTGCATGGCCTTGATAGACGCGGACAACAGCGTGATGGCTCGCACCTGATGACAAGCGTGAGCCAGTGCGACAAAAAGAAAAAATGTTTTTTGTGGCATGCAATCTTCGTGACCGACATGGCGAAACCCATATCCTGCAGTTCCTTGGTCGAAAGGATAGGCGTGCTTCCACCTTAATAAGTTACCGTATCACTTAGAGAAACTACAGCTTTCCCATACGAGTTTCAGAAAGAAACAAGTGATACAGGACCCTCCAGCATATTTGCCATTTTTGGGCCATCCACCTCTTTACCTGCAAAACAGATAACAGATACGGCTGACGTGCTGACAAACATGCCACGATAAACTTCCGCGCAGATACATAGACAGATGGTGATGCTTACAGTATCGCTTCATTTCATGTACACTTTGTGGCGCCTCAAGAAATGTGATGTCCGCACCCAGCTTTCTGAACTATAACAGACAACCATGATGACTACGTAGAAACATACATACATACATACATAACATACATAACATACATACGAACTGCAAAATGCTACTTGCCTCAACACAACGAAAGATCGCCTCATCCAAGGATATCACACGCGCATCCGTGCGAGCTAAAATGCAAATGTCCCCTCGGCGTGTGCGCACCTGTCATGTAAGAAAGATGAGAAATGGAGTCCTCTAGAGCATACAGAAATACATAGAAACATACATACATACATACAGACACACACACATACATACATGCATACATACATACATACATACATACATACACAGATACATACACACACATACATACATGCATACATACATACATACACACATACCGTCATGCACACTTAAAAAACATATGGCTATGAGATTTTTTTTTTCAACCAGTTCGTTCCGGGCATCACAGGCTGCTCGCACTCTGGCAAAGGCCTCGGCACGGTCCACTACCTCTTTGCCAGCTGCAGAAAAAAAAAACAAGACAAAACCAAAAACAAAAACAAAAACAAAAACAACAAACAACAACAAAAAAAAAAAAAAAAAAAAAAAAAAAAAAAAAAACGCTGTCAATTAAAGTTAGGGAGAAAAAAAAAAAAAAAAAAAAAAAAAAAGCACTCCGTCGAGGCACGCATGCTGATCATCTATAAGCAAAAAGCAACAAGATGTTGCACTAGACTCCATTTAACTCCCGCTACTCGTACTTCTGCTGAAAAATATGACATTTTGAACTTATCAAAGGCACACTTCTACTTCTACACACAAGCTGAAAGGTGTAGTGCGTGTAATATCTATGGTGACCTACATGCCCACAGCGTTTAGGGGCCTTCTGGTCTTCGATCATGATGGCGGCAAGGCCTAGACAACAGTCACACAAGAGCAATCCAGATCTAGAAGAATTCTTACTCCGTGTTTGCATATTACTTTGGCCTGCACGAGTGCGCGTGAAAAAAAAAAAAAAAAAAAAAAAAAAAAAAGCTTAGAGAATCAGACCAGCTTGCTGGTAGGCCTTGACCGTCCTCTTTACACTGACACAGTTGCCATAACCTGTGTCCCCATCGCCTGCCACAACCAAACATGACATGACATTATCCATTATTGAGCAGATGAGGCGACTTCCCTGGTATGGAGATTGTACGGATTAGATGGGCATCATAAAAATCACATGCTAGTACATTATATGTCTGTGATAGTCGAGGAGTGGCACCGATGACAGGAATCTCCGGTACTGCAGCTGCGATCACCGAGGCAGACTGCCGCATCTCCTCCAGGCTGCAACCACACACAGAGAAACGAGACATGCACACAAATATTCATACGTGCTGTCATTGCACTCGAGAACAGGAAAACCGACAGAGCAACGATGATTGCATATACATGAATGTATGCACATGTATGTACGCTTGAATGTGCGCAGTGTATGTATGTACATACATCTCCCGCATGTTTAGTCCGACCCCAACTTTAGCTCCTCGTCGCCATTTCCTCTCTGAATCTCTCTCTCTCTCTCTCTCTTTCTCACTCTTCTCTCTCTTTCTCTTTCTCTCTTTCTCTCTCTCTCTCTCTCTCTATCTATCTATCTCCCTCTCTCTCTCTCTCTCTCTTTCTCTCTCTCTCTCTCAACTCTCTCTCTCTCTCTATATATATATGTATGTATATATATATATATATCTGTCTCTCCACCTCTACTTGTCAACAGATATGCAAGCGGCGTACGAGACGAGTTGGCAGTCGGGAAAGCCTCGAGATGCACTGACTGAAAACCCGCTCATAAATGTTATCTGGAAACCTAAATGTTTCAGAATCAAGAAAACAGGTATAGATAAATGTACAGTTATATTTGATTTTTGAAATTTATTTATTTATTTATTTATTATTTATTTATTTATTTGTTTGTTTACTTTCCCCCCCCCCCCCAGTAAGCAAGGTTGTAGAAGAAAAATAGAGAAAGACGTAAAGACAAACTTTTTTTTTTAGTCAATTATATTTGAGACCAGCGTCGCGGACCAGCCTTGCCGTCAGCCCGTCCCAGCAACAGGGCACAACCAAACATTTTCCGGCTGATAACAGATCGCGGAGCTTTGCCTGACAATTTACAAACGTCCTGCTGTATCATCTGGTCTTTTGGGGGGGGGGGGGGGGGGGCTTTGAAAGAAGCAAATAAGCAGAAAAGCATATATGAGTGTGCGTGTTTGTGTGTGTTCGTGTGTGTGTGTGTGTGTGTGTGTGCGTGTCCGTGTGTGCGTGTGTGCGTGTGTGCCAAGTACGGCAGGTGTAACGATGCCTTGCTCAGCACCACTGCACTGTTTCGAATCCTGCCTCCACACCAGAAGCATATCAGACAGCGAAAGGTAAGTGATCGGGCCTACCGGCGAGTGTAAATTCGGCACGCTTGGTGGCCTAAGTGCTGCCGCTCCACCGCGTCGCCTTCCCCCACTCTTACTGCTGTCCGTGTTGCTATTAACCTTGTTGCTGGCCCCTCGCCTTCGCTTGCGAGGCGGTAGAGGAGGACCTTCGTCACTCATGCTCAGCAAAACCTGTGTGTATGACAGAGACAATGTCAGGTTGCATAGACGTAATAGGGAAGCAAACATAGCCATGCATGCTTTCTGCATACTTAAACCCGCGTGCATGCGTACAAGCATGTCCTGGTTTAAATTTTTTAAAAAGCTTTGTTGTTCGTGCAGTAAGCTCTGGATATACCCACAGATAGAGATAGATAGGAAAAAAAATTTCCCAAATTGAGCAGAAATACATAAGCCATCCATCCATCCATCCATCTATCCATCCATCCATCCATCAGTACTTCCATCCACATGTACATACATCCGTAAATACATGCATACATGCATGCATGCATGAAAATATGCGTCTGCACATGAGTACTCACATGTCCCCGTCTACTTATTCATTCGCCCATCCATCGGAGACGTCGACTATCCTCCTATATCGCTGAGCAAAGATGCCTAGCTTGGGTACAGATCGCAACTTAAACCCGACATAAGTAAATAACCGGCAACGATTACATCCAGACTCAAAATTTCCATAAACTAAACAGGATGCGTCCGCAGTGTTTCATCACAAACTTCTTAGGGAAGTAGGGCCGGTCCAAAAGACTGATTCGGAAGAAGAAGGGCATCCGTAAAGGAATCCAGGGCATTCTGGCTATAGCCTGCCAATTCCATTTTGGTGACAGCGGACAGCGGGGAGATATTCCCAAAAGGTGTGCTTTTCCCAAAAGCTGAGCTTTTCTGCCACTTTTCCCTGGAGAAGATGATTACCCTTTTCGCGCAGGTATTTTTCAAGCAAAATACCAGCCCGAAAAAGGTCTTTTAGGACCAAATCTCCAAAAATCAGCAAACAAGAAGAAATCAAGTAGACAGCTAACGACGAAGGAGATAAATCAAAAAGGAAGCGGAATTTAAATATTTATCATTTAATTAATTATCATTTAAAAAATATAATTCTAACTATATAAAAAAAGATTGCGAAGCATATGCCAACATTATCAACAAAAGTAGTCGGGGTAACATTTGGAGGAAGACAGAAAAATTTGTTATATCCAAAAAGCAAACCTCTAATCAAAGTTTTCATAGTTCCTGAACCAGAAAATAAATTTGATAAAAATGCTATTAGGGTGGAAACAGAAGAAGGAAGACAGTTAGGATATATAGGAAAATACACTGCGGAAACTTTATCCAAAAAGATAACAAAAAAGCAACAAGTTTCTTATAAAATATATGGTGGCGGGTTAGGTAAAAATTACGGAATGGAAATTACAATCTCGTTATAACATAGGAGGTAAGGAGGTAATATTTAATTTTTCATTTATATACTTATGATTATTATTATATAACAGTTTTGGTTTTGGTGAAATATGCAATCACAAAGCGGACCAGTCGGCAGTGTAAAGTTAGGGCGACCTGCTAAATATAAATCTGTTGAAGAAAAGAAAAAAGCTCATTATGAGGCTTCAAGAAGATATGTCTTAAAAAATCCAGAAATGTATAGAAAGGCGGGAGTTTCATATTACGAAAGGAATAAAGAAGCCATATCGGCGAGGCGGAAGAAGCGATATGCTATGAAAAAGAAACAAAAAATGGAAAGTGTTGTAGAAGTTGAAATACAGTAAAACTAATTACCCTTACAATTAATTTAATTTTTTCCCAATAAATTTTTTTTTACATTTATATAATTATCATCTAAACAAATAACACAAGTATAATATAAATCATTGGGATTAATACCAAACTAAAAAATCTATTCCACAATATACCTATGTCATATAAGCCACCCCTACCACCTAGACCAAACAAGCAATATGTCCAACTTCTTCAAGCTAGGGCAAATCTCCGCGAGACTAAGACAAGGGAGGCGAAGAGGCGAGAATTTAAGACACACGATTACACTATTAGAAGAGACAGACGGCTAAACTCTCCATCATTCAAATTTAAGGACTTGGATATAAGTTTTTATGATACGAACACTTTGGAACAAGAAATATTTATACCCGCCATACGACGAGCGAGAAGAGAATGTATGACCAACAATGCGGATGTCAATATAGCTATAACATACACCACAGCTCCCGCTAATATACGATACGACCACTATTCTGTGAAGAAAACTTTTAATTCATTCTTACTCCGTGAATATGACACCAAGTTTATGGATGCTCTGAACGAGTTCAACATAAACAACATTGAAGCAGGAGAGAATGGATATGAAAGAACCATCCAATATGTTTATCTAACATTCGTTCAAGAGAATGGCGGGGGATGCTATGATGGAGTGAGAGAGAAAAAGGAGAAAGTTGAAGAAGGTAGAAAGATATCACCACCAAGCAAAAATAACAACTGCTTATTCTTCCTGTGTAAGGATATTCTAAACATTCACCCGATAAACAAGAAAAGGTGTAATGAGATACGAGCGGAATTCAACCTTCCACCAAACTCCCCCATACCATTTTCAATAGCAGTTGAAATATTAAAAAAATATGTGAAGGATGGGAAAACATATGAAATAACAGACCCACTTATGAAGCAGACCGCGAGCACCAATAAAGAAGGACAAGAGCCCGACAAGCTAATCTTTTTGGAGAATAACCATTATTACGGATTAGTTAAGCAGTTTAAGAAGCTGTGCGATGACTGCTTACGACTATACTTGAACAAACATAAATGTAATCTCAACAGAAAAAAATTTGCTGACATTATGTTAAAGAAGAATGGTAAAAGGCACCTAATAACTAAATTCAGAGAAGAAGAAAAAATAAATAACGACCAAGTTCTCCATTACGATTTGGAAACATTCAGAAATATGCTAATAGCTTTGGGCCACGATATCCACGACTGCTACATTGTTGGATATACTCAGGGCTCGGAGGGTTTTAAATTCATATCTGGTAAAGATTGTATCAGTCAATTCGTAGACCTACTAATTGAACGAGGCGACCGTATAAAAGAAGGATGGGAGCCGAAGAAAAAGGGGGACAAACCGCCAGTTCTTTATGTTAATGGTTTTAACGGAGCGAACTTTGACCACTACTTCATACACCAAGAATTAATCAGAAGGGGCATTAAGATTAAGTCGTCAAAAATTAACAACTGCTCTATTATCTGCTTAGAGTTTGAAAATGTTAAAATGTGGACCTGAGAAAGCACACTCAGGGAAGCCTTAAAGCAAATCTTGAAAGTATGGGATGTGAAATTCTAAAAGGCGACTTTGACCACAACTCAGCCAGAGCGTGGGAGGATATGGAAGAGAAGATGAGGCAGGACTGTCTGGCCTATCTTAAAAACGATGTTATGGGTTTGAAGGAATTATACGACAAATTAAATACGACGATATTTACAGCTCATAAGGTCAATCTAACTTCATACATTTCAACTTCAAGTCTCGCTTTCAACATATGGAAGAAATATGTAGATAAAAAATACGAGGTGAGACTTCCAACGGTGGAGCAGGAAAGAGCATTTAGAAAAGCTGTTATCGGAGGCAGGACTTACCCATCTAAGAGACTGTTTATTTCTAAGCAGTATGAAAGATACCTAAAAAAAGAGATAACCTTTGACGAAATAATAGACTACCTAGTAGATGCGGATGTCGTATCTTTGTATCCAACCGCGATGTTGTTAGCTTTTATGGTTGGTGATATACTGGAAACAATCGGACCTTTTGACCCGCGAAATCTTCAAATCGGTATTTACAACCTTGACTACATCTCACCCAAAAACATATTACATTCAAGGATTGGACAGCGAGACAAAATGGGGTCTCTTAAATGGCGACTAGAAGATATGAAGGACCAATGGCTGACGAGTGTAGATATTGAGGATATGGTAGCAGAAGGTTATACGGTCCATATACATAAAGGATACTACACCGCCAAATCGGAATGTGTCTTCAAACAATACATAGACGATATGTTCAAAGCGAAGGAAAATGCGGAGAAAGGTAGCCCGCAATATCTGCTCGCTAAACTGTTTATGAATAGCCTATACGGTAAGATGATACAGAGACCAATACCATCTATCACAGCATACATAACCACTAACGAAGAATACTGGAAATTCTGGAACAGTAATCAAATAACTGACATTGTTAAATTTACTGACAAAGAAGGAAAAGATTTATGGCACATATCGGGTCTTCCTCGTAATCCAATCTTATTAGAGAGTAGCATAACCAAGCCGACACATTATGGGGCATTCATACTAGCATATAGCCGTCGCATTATGTATAATTATATTAAGGAAGCCAACCCGAACGGAACCATTGAAGACGACTTCTATTATACCGATACGGACAGCCTACAAATCCACACGAGATGTGCGAGACACATTAAGAATATGGGCAATAAGAAACTTGGCGGTATAAGCGATGACTTAGGCGATGGATGTAAGATAATAAAAGGTGTGTGGATAGCACCAAAATTGTATATGTTAGAATTTACGACGAAAGATGCTTTCACAGCTGGTATGACGAAAGACGACCTCAAACACATATCAAAGGGTGTTCATATAGAAACTGCTGAAAATGGAGTTAAACGATATTTCCATTTTAGGGGTAAAGGCTTAAATGCTAATCAACTCAACTACGATGTATATGACAAGATGGATAGAGGCGAAAGCATTGAAAATGTTAGGGAATTTCAAATGAAAAAAATACACATTGACAGAAACAGCAAACAGCAACAAATCCCACATTTTAGCATTTTACATATGGCGAATGTAAAAAAACAAGTTAATGAGAATAAGTGGGCGGGTCGCGAGTTTATTAACGACAACGACAGCATACCGCTCGGCTTTAAACTTAATTAATCATAAAGGTATATTTTTTTGGCTCCTTTTCCTTTGAAACTTCTAATTGTATGAATGCCCCTCGTCGGCTTCACTAGCTTAGTATTAACAGCCGTAGCACCTAGCAATGAAACGGGGTCAAATGCGGTTCGGTAGTTCGTAGTCAGCTTTGCCGTCTTTGCCCGCTTACCTTTCGGGTTTACCCTAACCGCCACTCGGTCAATTACTCCTTCAATGAGGTCTTTTGTGCTAGAACCTTTATTATATGTGGTGGCCCTTACACCAGTTTGTCGGCTCAGGTCTTTTGCGATTGTTCCACCAAGACTATGACCCGTCAGCTCTACATTATCCTTACCATATTTTTTTATAACTTCGTCAACCAGCTTCTGCTCTTCTTTATATCTCGGTGTTCTTTTTAATACTCCCTTTACTAATGCGACATCTGTGAGTAAGTCCCGCTTATCTACTGAACCCCTAAATGCTACAATCGCTTTACCGTCTTTCTCATACACTGTTGATTTTTCTTTGCTCGCGACCGGTTTCCATCCGTCAGCACCCTTTCTATCAGACGAAGACAAATAGACATCCCCCGACAACTCCGCATTGCCTCCTTTTTGTTTCCTGTATGCCTTACCAGCTTTTTTCAATGCTTCACCATAGGTTATGTTATGCTTAGCAGAGTAAGCCTTAACAAAGATTATCCACTCACTCATCGCGGAGACTTCGCCTCCGCACCTCCGGTTTTGGTGAAGCTTTTTCAAAAGGTTCATATATTAATTATTTAATTTTTTTTATTTTTATACTCCATACTATATACACCCTACTATGACCACCCTTACGAGACTGTGCGAGAAGTTCCAAAAACTTTCCATTGAAGGAGAAAAAAAATCCTTCTCGTTGGAAGATGTTCAAAAGGTAATACACGACGAAATAAAAGCGATTGAAGAAAAGAGAAATGCTCAACCAAAAGACACATTTCATTTTGGTAAATACAAAGGCAAAAAAATAGAAGACATCGCAAAGATTGACAAGCCATATATTGAATGGCTAGTTCGTCAGCCGTGGTGTCGTAACAAGGATGAATTGAAAAAGTATTTGTAAAGCATTTGTATTTTTTTTTGCTTCATTGGTGGGGGGTTACCGACTACATCGGTAGATGTATAGGGGGGCGAAGACCCCTATTGGTCTTCTAAGAAATTAACGATAACACTCACATTTCCTCCATTTGCGACAGTAGATACAGACTTTTGTAAAAATGTTAGATTTTCGCCAGGAGCGAGTTGAACATCGTAAGCTCTCAGGTCAATAAGCTGGCTTGAAGTAGCATTAACATACAGTTTAAGAATGACGTCCGTTATAACAGCACCGCCGAGAGCAGTCGCAGCAGTGTCCTTTGATACGATTGAGGTTGTGGCATCAATATCCGCGAAGTTCTCCGCCGTAAGTGTTCCAGTTGTTTTCACAATCCGCACTATATTAACTTTGGTGTCTTCGTTTCATATGCTTACGAGAGTTGGGTAAACGGTTGAATAATTTGTTGAGGCACCATTAAAAAGTGATTTATTTTTTATGCTGAGAATTGGGCTTTCAGTAGTGCTCGCCTTTTCATCTCCTTCCGCTTCGTTTGATATGCTTGTATTAACAGTGTTGGTGCCCTCAATAAACATACTACAACTGGCTGTTTTTAATATTTGTATTCCAGTTCCACCATTATTAAGCATTCGTGCCACAAAAGGGAGAGTTGTATTCCGAAGACTGACACCCGTGTTGGCATTCGCATACTTAATCATATGGACTTGCTGGAATTCGCCTGTATTCGGGTTCTCAATTGAAAACTTAATAGCACCAAAGCCCAAGTATTGGAATTGAATTTGAAATACATTTCCCTTCGTCCAATCCATATTAGGCATATCGCCTGTTCCATTACACGGGTCATTCCAAGTTGCTTGTGAAACCAAGGTAGGCACTCCTGCTTTGGTATGGAGAATATTCATTCCGTCATTTTTAGTCTTGTAAAAATAGAAACCATTATCTAAGGCGGTATCACCAATGCCAATAAATGAATAGTAGTCCTTGGTTTCGTCCGTAGTCCATAAGGCAGTGAAGCGACACATAACTCCCATCCCTGTTCTGTATTTAATTCTTTTTTTGCTTACCATAATGGCATCGGCGGTAGCTTTCGCTTCCGTTTTCAATTCAGCCATATTCGCATTAAATGCTACGGTCGCATTAGTTTGAGTTAATGTCCATATCCTTGTATTAACTGTGTAGGGAAAGATTTCCTGTAATACTGGTGTTAATGAACTGGTTAGTACTTCACCAAAGGCGGTTTTCATATTATTGGTTTCAATGTGTCCGTCATACCCGACTTTGACATTTACGAAATCGCCATCTGGATTTTGGGCGATTAAATTTCGTTGGTGGGATGTCATAGTTTCCTACGATTTACAATCGTAGATTGTATATTATCAAAAAAATAAATAATCTATCAAAATTAATTACTACCTATTACCTAACTGGTGGGGTTTAAGTTCTAGTAATGGTGCCGTTTCTGACATTTACTTCTTGCTGAGTGACGACAAATGTGTAATGATTGGCAGCAATATTCGCAGTGGTAGCAATAAACTCCCATCGTCGCTCGGTGTCTAGGGATAGTCCGCTGATTTCATTTTGGTCCTTGCTCCACAGTGGGCGAGTATTGTCAAAACTATCACACCAAACCCAGTTGTATTGATAAACATTGCTATTCATCAAAGAAGAGCCTTCCAACTTTGGTTTAAGATACATATAGTCTTCTAGTTTTCCAGTTTGACAATCAACATTGAATTCTTGAAGTCGTGCTCCGTCTAGTGTGGTATAAAAAGTTTGGACCTTAGAACCGAGCAGGTTGCTATTGTCGTAAGCAGTGTTCTTATTTTCGGTTGTATTGAAAACAGAGTGATAAATTTTCTTAATTCGTCGTCCGTGGCCTCTGTCAAATCTAAGGATAACATTTTGAGAAGTTGAAGCCACTCCGACGGTATTTTTATACAAATAAGAATAATCAATGTTGAAGCTCATACCTTCGGGGCTCATAATCTTCTGTTGAATTGATTGAACAACATCTGGGTTAGTTTCAACAGCTAAGAACAGGCTGAGATTAGTAATAGTAACATTTGAATCCGCCACCGCAACAGTGCCTCCACCAGTAGAAAGAGCATCATTGTTATAATAAAAGATTTTGGGTGTCTGTTGCCAAACAATCCGCAAAGTCAAAATTTCTGGAAGCATAATAGTTTTATCCAGAGCAAAAATAGTATTGTAAAGCATTCCAAGATTAATCTTAACATTAACACTCGGGCTGGCATTGCCAATAGTTCCAGCTGAGAAATACTTAGCCTCATTAAAAGCAACATTAACGAACTTACTCGTGCCAGTCTCATTCGCAATAAGGGTATCATCGTGTCGGCGGGCATTTGTGGTGGGTTGTGCCATCCAAGCCTTTAATGCGGCCTGAACCTGAGCCTTCGCAACATCAATACCAGTATCAATCTGCCCCGCCGCATTTCCTGCTATTGCCGAAGCGGCCAATGCCGTTTGTAAGGCGGCCAACCTTGTAGCATCGCTAGCGGGTTGAAATGTAGTTGTAGCATTACACTTTTGAAGCATACAACCAGCACCACTTCCATTGTCGTGGTTTTCCAAAGCTAGTAAATCATCAATGGAGGTTTCGGGTTTCCAAATCATCTTAGTGATATTTCCGACTTCGTTAATGTCGCAAAGATAAACACCACCTCTCGTAATCAATTGAATCTGCCTAATCGGGGCTAGGCAGTCCATAAAGCATTTATTGTAGTTCGCCGCCTTCGCATCTGGGGCATAATTAAAACTCAAAACAGAGCGAGCCAAGTTAAAAGGACGGCTGATAAGGTCAAAGTTGCTTTCCTGTCCTCCTGCGGTAGAAACAGTGATATTAATAGAACCCTCACGAGGGGTAAGCTTATTCAAGCGATAAGAAGCACTGATGTAGTCAGTCCTGCTAAAATCCAATTCCCCACCCCAGAGTGTCGGCATTTTGTCTTCTTGTTTTTTAATTTTTCAAAAGGTCGTTATATATTGTAATACGATAAAAAAATAAATAATTCTAAAATTAATTATTAGTCTTATTAATATGTCTTTTTGAAATCATATGATTATTAAAATTCCTCCTGCTACTTAGTTTTATATTACACACATTACATTCCCACTCACCACATTCAGCACAATTTCCCCTTATTTTTTTTGTGTTCGCAAAAATTATTCGGCTTACATTCTATACATCCATCTTTTCTTTTTTGATGATTACATATTTCGCCACCACCACACTCAATACATCTTGATTTTATTTTTTCGTGTTGGCAGATTTGACTACCCTTACATTCAATACACCGTTCTTGTCTTTTTTTATGCTCGCATATACCTTTTCCATTACACGAGACACAATAATATCTATATTTTCCGTGCTCGCATATAGCATCAGCATCCCGCTTATTTAGGTCTGGTTTTAATTGTTCAATCCAATATTGCTCTCTTGATAGCAACTGTTCTTTATTATTACATTCATATTCTTCAACGAGCACAATACGTGCATTATCCCATCCTATCTCATTAAAATATTGATATAATGGATATTCAGGTTTTCTGTTCGCTAGTTGTTTGTGTTGGTATATTCGCTTACTCAATTGAATACAAGTGCTTCCTATGTATTGCTTTCCTTCTCCACCAACAATACGATATATTTTTCCATTTTTATATCTTGTTGTCATCTTTATTCATATATATTCACTTTTGTTTAAATTAAATTAACGGCTTTTTAACAAATTAAAAATGATGTAAATAAATTAAAATAATTCGTCTCGCGGTAAATCAACAATGTCATAACAATACCGAGGCCGTTGAGATTAACTGGCTGGTCGTTTTCGTCAGTCAAGTAGAACCGATACAAATTGCTTGAACTAGTTGATAGTCGTTTGCCGTATTCACTACCCGAGCCGTCGTAGATAACAGAGCCAAACGGTATTTCATTCGCGGTATATTTCCTGTAATACGTGATTATCGCCTTCATCAACGAGGTCGCTTTCTAGATACAAGGTTTTTTCACCTGTCAAGATTATGACATTTGGAGACCTAATGGTATTGTTGGCAAAGAAATATGTTGAGTCGCGGTCAAAACCCATTACTTCGTGAATACGAGTTTCGGTGTCAAATATAAACCGCGGTTGGATGCCTCCATTGTTCGCTACTGTAAATAATAGCTTACCATCTTCTGGGTCGGTGTTTGTGTTGTTGCTTGTTATTGTGTATGTGTAGTCATTGGGGCTATCTGCGGTTAGCACCTCGGCCAGTTTATTCTTTAAGTTATTCATCGTGTAGTTTCCTTCGGGTATCGTAATTAGCGCCTCAAATCCATCTTCACTAAGTGTAAAAGTATTGTATGGCGAAGAAACAGAATAATACGACTTCGGCACATAGATATGAAGAATTTTACAGTGTGTCGGGTTGTCTAGCGATTTCATATCAATGGAGTGAGTGAAATCACTATCCGTGCAGTTTATCCTATTTTTGCTATTGACATAGTAAATATTACTACTTCGCCCGCCACGATATTCCATTTGTAAGAGCTTTTTTTTTCAAAAAACCTCCTACGACCTCAAAAAATTATACTGTATATATATTAGAAAATATATTTTTGTTTTAATTACATACCACAACGGAGGGGGTATGCTTTGAGAAGCATAGCTTCGCAATGCGGGGGACGAAGGCCCCTGCTTCATATATATGTGTCAAAGCCATACCCATTCTGCGATTTCAGGTCCTCCGCTTCTTTTTCTTTTAAGTCTGTCCAACCGCTGGCAAATTTAAAGCGGTTCCCTTTCGCTCGTTCAAGTAAAAACCTAATACTATGCCATCCGCAAGTGTCTGAGGTGTTTGATTGGTTTTTGACTTGATCAACCTTCATAAGCAGGTATGTGTTCGGCTTACTCTTTTCAATAAGCTGTTTCATTTGGTGTAGAAATAGCTCGGTCGGCTTATACAGTGCGAGCGGGTCGTAGATTTCAATAGTGTCGTCTTTAATGGTGTCAATCCAAACAGCAATCCAATGTGAGCCTGGTTGGCTAGACTTATCTAAATTCATTATAAAACCATACTTCTTTCTTTTTTCTGGTTTCAGTTTGTTTATTTCGTCGCTCGCCACAGTCCCCAAATACCATTCGTGCTTTTTCATAATGTTGTCTATTTCATCCGTCATTAATCCTCGGTAGGAGCCTCCTCCAACGATTTCGGGTGTTGTGTCGGCGGTGATTTCGGGTGTTTTGTCGGCGGTGATTTCGGGTGTTGTGTCTGCGGTGATTTCGGGTGTTGTGTCGGGTGTGGGTTCGGTGTTGGTTTCAGGTGTGGTGTCTGGTGTTAGGGCTGGTGATATGTCGGCAATGGTTTCGGTGGCTGTGGTTGCTTCCTCAGTTGGTTGAATACCGAGAGTATTTGAAACTTGATTTTTAATGTTTGGGTCGCTTCTCATTTCAGTTACTAAGCTACTTACATAATCCTTCTTCTTCATTTTTTTTTCTGTATTTGCCCTTCTTCAAATATTTCTTAATTTTTGCTATCGTTAAAAGTTTGTGGATTAATTCCTCCATTGTTTTCGCCCCAGCACCAGCTTGGTTTATTCCCAAATAATCAGCGAGTTTCTTTCTCATTTCATTCTGGTCTATTCCTAAATCAATACCTTCATCTACCATAACTTGTGCCATACCCGCAGTTGTGTGTTTTCCTTTAACTTTTTTTGGTGGTGGTTTGCCCCGAGCTTTCATTTCTTTTTCCAAAGCAGGGCCCAAAGTTTTGGGTATATCCAATTTCGGATACTTGTAATCATTTCTTAAACCTGCGGATATGTATGATATTTTATCTTTAATTTCAAAGTGTTTCGCTTTGGCCTCCGCTTGCTTTTTTTCTTGTTCTAATTCTTTTTTGTATTGCTCAGCCAGTTCTTTCTGCTCATCTGCTGATTGGGCATCGGCTATCGCTTTCTCTATTCCTGTGCCAAGTTTGATAAATTCTGTTTTGCTCAAGCTTTTAATAAATTTAGTTGTAAAGCCCGCTTTCTTCATTAATTCAATGTATTTTTCTTTTAATTCTTTTTCAGCCTTTTTCTCTTCTTTTGTTTTCAATGGCATCTGCTTTTCTTCTGGTGCTTGGGGTGCTTGTGGTGGTGCTTGTTGTGGTCCTAATTGTGGTGCTTGTGGTGGTCCTAGTTGTGGTGCTTGGGGTGGTGCTTGTGGTGGTGCTTGTGGTGGTGCTTGTATGTATTGAGGTTGGAAAGGTGGTAATAACATCAAATTGTTTTTTCTATCTTGTTCAAATTTTACATCCTCTATAAGTTTTTGCTCTCTGTTCGCCTCCCTTATTAATTCTTCTTGTCTTTCTTTAATGTCGGCATTCTCCTTCCTCTCCATTCTTTTCTTCTCATCTTCCGCCTGTTCTCTTAACTTCTTTTCCTTTTCCTCCTGCTCGTGTATTAGTTCATATTTTTTTAGCAGGTTGTTTTGTATCTGATTGCGGTTCTCGTGTTCAAGGCGATTGAATTCGGACTTGATTATTCGCTCTTTTGCACGACCCCGCCGTTTGGGTTTGTTCATATATTTCAAAAACAGTTTAACGATTTGAAGTGTTGAAAGGTCATTCGTTTTCTCGCCAAAGTTGAGATATGCTCGTTTGCCACCCACTTTGATATATGGCCGACCATCTTTGGTTCTGTATATCCTCGGGGGCCGTTGTTTGAGTTTCTTCTTTGGCTTCTTTACAACCATCGTATATGTTAGAGAAAAAAATAGTAACATAATTTACATTTGTGATTGGGGTTTTACCGAAACTTAACGGCTCCACCTCGTTGCTTGCCGTATCCTTGCTTCATCGCGGCCTTTGCTACACGGTCAGCATAAGGAACTCCGACATCGCTAAGAAAAGTAGCACCCCTTGAAATCAATTGGTTCTTCTTGATAAACCTATTAGCATCCACTATCGCTTTTCCGACCTTGGCCCAATTCACTTTCCCACCTGTTTGTTTCTTTTTTCCCTTCTTCTTTCTTCCTCCCGCTTGTGGCATTGAAGGATTGTAGCTAATCTTATAACCTGATGGACTACTGATAATCACTGGTGATGTTGGCATGTATATATAGTTCTGAAAAAAATAAATATTAAAATTACAAAAACCTTTTGTTGAAATTTTGCCTCAGTTCGTCCGATACAGCATCAACATACAAAAAGTTAAATCGTTCTTTGGTAGCCTCGTGATATTTTTCAATAAAGTATTCAAGGTCGTAGCCGAGGTCTAAATGTTTATATACAAGTTCAATTTTATCAACACTCTGACCAGGAAAAATAAGAAGGTAGTCAAGCTGTTTAATCGCCTCAGGTTTCATATCGTTAAGATACTGCGAGCTCATAATCACCTTTGACTTGTAGTGTCTATTTTTTTTCAACAGGTCGCTTACGGACTTATCCCTTAAACCACTACCCAAATCATCTAACACGAACACGACTTCTGGTGTTATGTATTTGCTCTGCCTCGGTGGTTTTTCGCCTCCCTCCTGTTTCTTCTTTTCTTCTTTACCAAAATAAAGAAACTTCGGCTTCGGTTCTTCTTTCTCGTCTTGAACAATCTCGCCTTCTTCTTGCTCTTCGTCAGGTTTATTCAGCTTGTCTAACTCGTAATCAATCACAGACAGTCCATCCGTTTTCAAATATGTGTATATCGCCATCGGGTTGCCTTTCTTCTTGAAGTGCTTAACCATTTCTTTATAAATGTGGTCTTTGTGTATCGTGCTGGCAATAATAATAATACGGGTCTTTTTGTCGGCCGTCCTTTTTAGGATTTCAAACAGTGCCGTTGTCTTGCCACTCTTCTTGCGAGCGAGAAGAAAAATATTGGCATACGGCTCGCCAAATAACTTATGTCCTTTTGCCAACTTGTCGCCATCTCCGTTTTGCTTGACTGGTCTAACACGTATATCGTTAATTTTTTCCATTGCAGAGACTTCGCCTCCGCACCTCCAAATACTTTTATATATTCTAAAATATATTTTTTATTTTACCTGCGGGGTTATAGGGGGAGCAGGCCCCTATGCCAAAAATTCTAAACAAATAACAATTCTTCCACCCAAGAGGTCTGTCTCAATACTACCATTGTCCGTTTTAAGCACTCTAAATGTGTATTGACCGTCAGTCCAATTAATAATCCCCAAGTTGTAGCTGAGATTTGAAATGTTCGCAGTGTTGCTGTCAGCGAATGTGCCAATAATTCCAATGCGGTCCATATGAAGGATTTTCGTTTTCGTCTCGGTCATATCATTCATATAGTGGATATACTTAACATTCATTCTTGTCGGCGTAAAGTTCAATTCAATGGTTTTGTCAAATGTCTTGCTACCACCAGCAAAATCATTACTTAGAAAAATAATCTTTTGGAATTTATAGTCCGCCATTTGCAATAATGCCCTCTATACTAATCTTCATAAACTTTTTATTAATTAATATTTCTGCTCAGACTGCTTGTGATTTCTATTCGCGGGTCAGTGATAAAAAAAATGAAAGTTGTGTGTGGTGTATTCAAAAAGGAATAGAAACCAAATTTAAATGTGTGTATAAGCCTTTCAGCGATTGGTGTGTTAGTTTTGATGAAGCTATCCCGCTAATCTGCTCAAATGATGCTTCTTGGTATAAAACTCAACTATATGAATGTTCATTTCTTACTTGAAGAAGGGGAAGGAAGGCAGATGCCTATTAATAGTGTTAAAATACCTACATAAGTGTTGGCAACTTCACACGGTAAGTTCTTTTCAGACAACCTCACGATACAAAGGGTGATGATGGCGATAATGATACCCATTTGAAACAAGTATTTGATAAGTCGGCTGTCAGTTTTTCGCTTTGTCAAACAGCAATCCCAGCTGTCCTCGTATTCGTGGTCTAATTTTTTTTCTTCCTGCTTAATTTGGACATCTAGCACACGGTTTTTGAGTTCTGGTGTGAGTTCTTCCGTCTCTATGATTGGCGGTGGGTGTAATCTAGGCATTAGAAGGAAATAAAACTGCTCGTATTTCTGCTAGTTGGTTCGCTTGGTCTTGTAATATATTAAGTAAAGTTTTATTTTCTTTCTCTAAATTAACTACCTTTTCCGCCATACCGTTTACAACGGTAGTTGTATGTTGAAAAGCACTGACCAATACAGGTATAAAATCTGTATATGTTATGCCTTCAAGGTAGCCGTCTCCATCCTCTGCTTTCATTCCACTTTCAGATACAAATTCAGGAAATACTTTTTTGACTTCGTCCGCAATAAATCCGTGGCCTTTTTTTTCTTTCTTCTCATCTGATTTCCAATAATATGAACAACAATTTATTTTCATTAGTTTATCGCAACAATCACCGCAGTCTAATGTTTTAATATCCGATTTTAGCCTCCTGTCCGAGGAGTTTGTCCAAGCACCATTTAGCGGGATATAATTATAACTACCTGACGGCTCACCAGTAGTAGAGTTTGAAGTAGTCCAAGCATGAAGCAAACCAGTTGAAGAAACAATTACACCATAATTCGTATATCCTCCCGATTTAAAAAATAGTTGCGGGTCGTTTGTAGAAGCGGGTCTTTTTCGTATTAATAAATTACCGCTAGAAGTTGTTGGTAAAACTAACTCTCCCGACGTATTAATATTAATCGCCTCAGTGTAAGATATATTGTTTCCAACCGCTGTTCCTGAATTATAATAAAAAGCGAGTTTTCCACCTTTTTGAATTAGAAAGTTTGAACCGCTGTGGCTTGATTTCCAGTTCGTGCCATCAAAATAAGCATCAAAACTTAAATTAACATTGTCGTGTGCCCAATTCAATAATTGAAATGTTGGATAAGCATCCGCCGTTGTTATTGCCTGTATGTGTGCTCCTGCGACATTACTCGCCGTCCCGTATATTTCTAAACCACCTGTTGATCCCACTCCCTTTGTTGAGTTGCCTATGATTATCGGCTTACCTAGTTCTGTTGTTATTTTATCGCTCGTTGTTAATGTTGTTGTTGATACACCCGCACTAGCCGTCATTAACCCTTTTGTCCATAAAGTGCCGTTTGCCCCGTTTAATGACATTAACAATTGTTCGGAAGAGTTCTCCCATATAAATCCGTCGGTTGAAGCATTGCTCACTCTAAATCTAACAGCAAAAGAAGTGAAATCGTTGCCTGCAACCGCAGACCCTCCCGCTAGACTTCTGGTATTTGCACCTCCTCCATTTGAAGCCATATAAATACCATAATTTGTATTGCCAGTGTCCCACAAAAATATTCCTCTCGTATTACCACCATTAGTATTTCCTTGTATAACTATGCTTGAACCTCCTGTCGCTGTTAGTAGGCCACTCGCTGTGATCGTAGTTGTTGATATACCCGCATTTGCCGTTATTAATCCACTCGCGGTTGCTGTTGTTGTTGATATACCCGCGGTTGAAGTAATTATAGTTCCAGTTATTGTTCCTCCATTTGTTATATTGTTTGAGTTCATATCTAAGGCTCCATAAAACCGCATACCGCCAGCATTGTTAAAACGGACAATGTCAGACGAAGCACTTTTATTATCCAAGAGTTTTGAAATATAAAGTCCCGCCCCTTTTACATCAGATGCTACATTCGTAAATACATAACCTCGTTGGTTCGTGGTTCCACTTGAAGCAGTATTTAGAGTAAATAAGAAATACTGATAATCACCCGTTGTCTGTGAAAAGAATATATCTCCTCCGTTTTGGTTTAATATTCTCGCCCCATTATATGTTATATTTCCTCCATTAATGATATCAACATTATTAAAATCGGCTTGGCTTAATAAGGTCAGTGCTTTTACATCATTTCTTGTTCCATTAAATATCTTAATTCCTGTTATGGTTTGGTCGCCTGTTAGTTTTACATTTTGCCCGTCCAATGTGTCCGCATATCCTTTTGTTGCTCCGTCCGTTGATAATGTCGGAGTTCCAAGGTTGGCTATTTTGCTACTATTACAATCTAGCCCCGAAGCATTTACCCAACCGACGATTGTCCCGTCAATAATGAAACTTATTTTTTTGGCAGAAATTTCAAAGTTGTAATATGTCGCAGTTTTCATATCCAAACTAGCAATTGACCCGATATTACTGGTAGAATTGAAAACCACGAATGTTCCTTTTGTTGTCGCATTGATTGAATTTCCAGTAATTTCAACACCACTGCTATATGTCTTAATTCCTGCTATGGTTTGGTTTCCTGTTAGTTTCACATTTTGCCCGTCTAATGTATCCACATAACTTTTGTTTGCCCCGTCCGTTGTTGCTGTTGGTGTGGCCAAATTTGTAATTTTTCTGTTGTTCAAAGATAGTGTAGTGCCAGTCGCGGTCGCGATTACATTATCACCCGCATATAAATCAACATACGAACCCGTTATTTGTATAGGATAATAAATCGCGGTTGCTATTTTTTGTGTCACAATCTCTCCTATATTTGTCGCCGTATCAAAGGCAATACCGATACCATCAAAAATGGTTGGAACTGTGGCGCCCCGCACTTCTATTGTTGAAGTAAATTTTTTGTTCCCTGCTATGGTTTGGTCTCCTGTTAGTTTAACCACAGAAGTATCAAGAGTAGAAACATCAACACCATCAACAAGATTTACATTTGTTATGCTTTGACTTTTCATATCAATCCCCGCACTCGCATTTATTATACTGCTAAATGTCTTAATACCAGCTATGGTTTGGTCTCCTGTTAGTTTGACGACTGCGGTATCAAGGGTGGATACATCAATACCGTCAACAAGATTAACATTTGTTATTGAAAATCCTCCCATATTTAAACTGCCCGTCATAGCCGTTGTTCCGTCCTTTGCTAGTTTCGTATCGGTATATGCTTTTGTTGAAGCATCGCCGTCATAGAATGGTGCGGGCAGTCCGCTGATTGCTGTTGTGCTGTTAAAATTTAAAACATTATTTGTCAATGTCATTCCACCTCCTGTTGTTGGAGCAAAAAGTATAGAAGAGCCGACAATAGTTAGTGGATAACCCGTGGCTCCACCTGCCTCCGAAGAATAAATAGAACCCGCATTATTATTGTAATTGAAGAATAACTTGCCAGTGTTTAATGGATTTGAGTCTTTTACCCCCACATAAGTAGTAAATGTTTTGTTTCCTGTTATTGTTTGGTCTCCTGTTAGTTTTACCACAGAACTATCAAGAGCCGAAACATCAATACCATCAACATTACCGACATTTGCTACATTAAAACCTCCCATATTTAAATCCCCTATCATCATAGCGAGCCCATCCAATCTGAGAAACGGAGAAGCAACATTTCTCCATTGCCCAGTGCTGTAAATGAGCAGTTGGTTATCGGCGGGGGTGCCTGTTATGATTACATCACTTAAAGCATCTATTGATTTAGTTGCTATCCTTGTGTCAAAATCTGTATTAGCCCTTGCTGTGGTGTAGTATAAGTTAGTTCCTTCGGTTAAGTTAGTTGTGCTCTTTGTTGCTAATTGAGTGTCAAACCTAGCATTAGTATAATATAAATTGGTGCCTTCGGCTAGGTTAGTGGTTGATTTAGTGTTTAGTCGCGCATCAAACCTACCATCAGTATAGTATAGATTAGTGCCTTCTTTTACATCGGCCGTAGATTTTAAAGCCAACCTAGCATCAAATCGTCCGTCAGTATAATAAAGATTTACGGGGTCAACATCTTCTGGCACCCTATCTGTGTATAAGCCCACTATGTTTGTGTTCGTTAAATCAAGATTGGCTATATCTAGTGAGTCCACCGCAATTTCAGACAATCCTAAGAGCGATTTATATTGACTGCCCATTGAACCGTGCTTCACCAAAACCTGTTGAGGTGTATATTTTGGATAATAATTAATCCGTATAAAAATTATTTTTGGTTAGATATACAACCGAAAATGCCAAGAGGTAATAGAGAGATTGCCATAAAAATCTTGAAAAAGCTACTGTAATGAAGAAACAGTATGCGAGGCAAAGAAAGATTGAGAGGGCACGTGAGCTACTAGCGGAGGAAGAGGCGAAGAATGTGAAAGAAATGAACGAAGACGAAAAGATGGACCATGTGACAAAGAAACAGTTGGCGAAGGATATGATTGACGGCCGAGACGGTGAGATAAGTGAGGAGAGCAGTTCGGATGAGGAAGTAGAACACGACTTTGTAGATATCGTAGCCCAACGGGTTGCTGGTATAAAATTAAAGACTAAACAGAAGAAGGCGAAGAAAGTGGTAAAAAAGAAAGTGGAAGAGGAGAGTGAGAGTGAGAGCGAAAGTGAAGAAGAACAACCTAAGAAGGGAGGCAAGAAGTCTGGCCGTGTTAATGTCAATGTTTATGCGGGACAACCAGAGAAGTCAAAAAAAGAAAACAATGATACATCTAAAATTTTTCTTAAATTCTAATATATAACTTTATGCACGACTTATTATTTACTCTTTTATATATCGTGATAAACTACCTCACTATTTTAGTCGCATACAGCAATGGACCATAAGCATACAGGAAATAATGAAGTTATGGAGGATGTGGATGAAAGAAAGGAACAACAAGCACTTGAAATTCATTACCAAAAAAGATTACCAACAGATAAATGGAATACTATATGGTCCGACAAACCACTTAAACAAGTATTTGTAGATTTGGCGGATATGTCAAAACTTAAAGATAAGAAAGGAAATAAAGGTTATGCCTGGATGTTGTTTTGGATTGACACTCACAGCCGATTTTTAATCATTAAACCGCTTAAAAACAAAACGGCGAAAGAAGTTTATATGGCTTTAAAATCAATACCATACACACCAGAAAGCATTACAACCGACAGCGGGAGTGAATATAAAGGAATGGTTAAGGATTATTTCAGAGAAAACAATATTGACCATAGGACGGTTGAGGTTGGCGACCATCGGGCTCTTGCGATTGTGGATAGAGTAATCAGAACTATAAGACGGTGGCTTGACATTTTATTTGAAACTAATGGTAATTTTGATTGGTTTTCTTGGATTGATGATATGGTAGATGCTTATAATATGCGACATCATAGAACAATTCAAGCTAGGCCGATTGATGTATTTAAGGGTGTAAATAAAAATAAACAACTTATTCAACGGGACGGTCTTATTGACGAATTTGAAAAAGGAGATAGAGTGAGAAAGGAATTAAAAAGAAATTTATTTTCAAAAGGGGGAAAGCAATACAGTAAACAAATTTACACCGTAGTAGGCCGTTCCGGTTTCAAATTAATATTAAATTCAGACGAGTTGGTCAGTCCTAGGGAACTATTAAAGACCAAATTTGATAAACCGGCGGACGAAGAAAAACAAATTAATGAACAAGTTAAAGAACTAACAAAAGAAAAGAAAACAAAGGAATTATTAAACCGGGAAGACATACAGCCGGAGAATGTAAGGACGAGCAGGAGAGAAAGAAAAGCAAGAGTAATACTTGATTTGTGAGTGAGAAAAAAATGATTTAATGAACCAACCGATGAAAAAATAGATAAATTGTAAAAAATACTTAGGGGTGAAATAAGTATTTTCTACAAATTATCCCAGTTGCTTTAATTATACTCTGCGAATTACACGCCTCCAATTTCCACAAATTGGTAATATAAACTGAATATCATCCATATTGTTTTTGTATTTTTTGTTGATAGAGGTCAACGATGGAAATACGGTTGCTTCGCCTCCTGTTTCCCCTACCAAAAATATTTCTGGTTGGATGGTTTCTTTATACCGCCATCAACTTTGACAGAACGAAACATAGAGCCCGCCTCATTTTTGAATTCTCTCCCTTCTTTACTCATCACCACTTCTTTGTCTGACGAGAGAAAACTTTCCTTTATCTTGACGACATAGTCCTGGTCTTCCTTGTTTAGTCTTACAAGTTTCACATCGCCAATCCACCGCGGTTGGTCGTCAGGGGCGGGGGCGGGGACGGGGGCTGGGACTGGGGCAGGGGCAGGGACAGGGGCAGGGGCGTGGTCTGCGGGGTCATCGTCTTCTGAACCTTCTTCCACATCCAGTCGCGCCTCGGCAAAAGCTTTAACGATGGTGTCCATCTCTACTTCGCCACTTCTTGGCTTCTGAGATTTTGAGAGAATGAGGCCGACGCGAGCAAAAAGTTTTGGTTTAGGTTGGCGGTTTTTTTAGCAATTTCCTTTTTATTCACAAATTATCGCGATTATTTCAACCGTAAATTGCGGTTAATTAATTACGATAGGTAAATAGGTATTGTCAGCCATACTTTAATGGGCAATTTTCCTTCGGGCTTCCTTCTATCCTTGTTGGTTAGGTCAGAAAAGAAAGAATAAAAAGAAATAAAGATGTCCAACGATAGTATTAGTCTAATCTCCCGCTCTGCCCCAGAGACTGATGAAGATGTTGAAAGAAGAATAAAAAGAAGAAAAACGAGAAATGATTTGGAACTACAAGAGGGGCAGATAGAGAAATTAGTTGGCGAAAACAAAAACATTGACAAACAAATTCAGTCTCTTGAAAAAAAAAAGGCCAAGAATGAGCAAGAAATAAAAGCTCTACAAAAACAAGTAAAGAAAATAAAGCAAGCGAGAGAAGATGTTGATATACTATTAGCGAAGGGAGTAAAAGAACTAACTATTTCGTTGATTGAAGAAATCACGAAATATAATAGTTGGATAAATAAAGGATTACATATTCGGGCTGGGATAACGAGACCAGACGATATGAACGATGTGTTGAGAACGATTACGAGCGAAAGAAAGAGATTAGACGAAGCTATACTAATAGTAAGACGAAAAATTCACAACAGACAAAAACAAATTCAACCGATGATTGCCGAACAATAAAACCCCTTGGCAGGTAGGGTTCAAAAAATAGCCTGTCTTACCTCCTGTGTTTTTAAACACTAAAACTTCAATATTACTTAAAAAGCCCTACTAACTTTATGTTGTGGGGTAGGACGGTGGATGAGAGTGGTGGTGTCTACTACTACTAAGGTATTTCCTTCTTCCTTTTTGATTTATCTCCTTCGTCGTTAGCTGTCTACTTGATTTCTTCTTGTTTGCTGATTTTTGGAGATTTGGTCCTAAAAGACCCTTTTCGGGCTGGTATTTTGCTTGAAAAATACCTGCGCGAAAAGGGTAATCATCTTCTCCCTGGGTGGGTAAATTGAACTACCAAGACATGTATGGTGTAAGACATCCCGGATGGCAATTCTACTGTGAACTGCATACGCACGCGTCCTATAGCTATTATCTAGTTCCGTTCGTCGTTGGCACCCCCTAGACCCCGGATCAGGATGAATCCGCGGCAGTGTCTGTCTTAGTGAAATTGCACTACGATCCCGTTTAGGCTCAATGCACTGCATTAAAAATTTTCAATGCACTGCATAAATTTTTTTTTAATCTATGCATTGAAATGCCAATGCATGTCTTTCAATGTATGCATTGAAATTTCAATGCACGTGCATTGACATTTCCATGCATGTATCAGGGTTGTAATGCAGCACGTTTTTTCAATGCATCTGCATCACAGGTCATTGGGGTTTATTAAAGCCAGTAGATTCAACGATTTCAATACATACATTGAAATTTTTCAATGCATGCATTGAAAAATTTTCAATGCATGCATGGAAATTTCAATGCATGATGTATTGAAATTTGAATGCGCAATGCATGCATTGAGATCTCAATGCATCATGCATTGAAACCTCAATACATTCATTGAAATTTCAATGCATCATGCATTGAAATTTCAATGCATCATGCATGCATTGAAATTTCAATGCATGCATTGAATTATTTTCAATGCATGCAACGAAATATCAATGTACGTGTCAAATGCATGCATTGAGATTTCAATGCAAATACATTGAAATTTCAATGTATGCATCGAATAAACATTTTGATGCAGGCAGTATGCCAGCAGAATAAAAGTATATTACTTCATCACTAGCATACAGATTTTTTAATGTTACCATTCTGATTTTTGAAATGCTATCATTTGCTTTTTTTTTCTTTCTTTTTTTGTAGTTTTGGTGTTGCATTTGATTTCCAATTACTATCCCAATCACTCACCTTCTCGCTAGGAGTTCTACTTAGTTTTCCAAGTCTTTCTTCTGGCTGTCATTTTAGTATCTTTTCATAATACTAATTTTCTCTTTCCTTTTCTTTCTTACTTTGCTCTTTACTAACTATGTTATGTGCTTGACTTTTGCTGCCCCTTTTGCTTCCACTCTTTCTTGATATTTTCCTTTGGTACTTTGCGCTAGCATCCTTGCTCACCTGATGAAATCATCTACATAATCCTTGTCATTATGAGGCGATGCATCTTCCGAAAATCTGTTGTTTCTGAATAAACTAATCTACTAACTATCCCTAATTCTCTGCTTGTCTCTGTCCTGGGCTCTCTACCATTCAAAGATTTACTGTTTCCCGCCGGCCAGTGCCCTAACTGTTTATCCCCTACTACAAGCTCGTTCTATCCAAGAAACTCACCTGCTGCACCAGTACCTATGTTCGTTACCTTGCCGTCATCCATAATGTGCAGTTCCAGCGGGGAGTGCACGTCAACCACTGCATTGATGAAGTGGAACTACTAACACAGCAAATAATTCAGCAACATGGATTGCGGCACGGATGGCACCTATCGTTGCCAATAAACTAACGTAAATCTTTCTGAACCTGAGGTGCAAGATATGGAAAGCCCTGGCCTATGTCCGTACATAATAAAATCCTCTCTCTTCATAAATTCAAATGTCCGCCTATGTCCCTGCGGGCGCCTACAAGCGAGCATTGAGATTTCCATGCTTGCATTGAAATCACTTTTAAGATTTCAGTAAATGCATTGAAATTTCAATGCTCGCTGCATTGAAATTTTAAATCTCGCTGCATGGAAATTTCAATGCATGCATTGAAAGCTTAAAAGTGATTTCAATGCATGCATTGAAATTTCAATGCTCACTGCATTGAAATTTCAATGCAAGCATTGAAAGAGAGACAGAGAGAGAGAGAGGCGTAAGCAACGAAAAAAGCATCTGTAGGAATGCGACGAGAGTTTTTTATTAAGGAGACCTCATTAGGTTTCCTTCCTGGTTGAACTCTTAGTAACGCAGCGGAGAGAGAGAGAGAGAGAGAGAGTCTCTGAGAGAAAGAGAGAGAAAGAGAGAGAAAGAGAGATAGAGATAGGAGGAAGAAAGAAAGACAGGTAGATAGATAGATAGATAGATAGATAGATAGATAGATTGATAGATAGATAGATAGATAGATAGAGTGTCGTTTATTATGACTGGCAGAAGATTTTCAAAAAATCCTAGTGAGTGCAATACTTGAATTTTTTCTAAAATTCTTTTTGCATTCGACGCGTCTTGATGAGCTCTATTAAATTCCTGTGTCGGAAGTTGCGAGCACTTTCGGGGCGCATGTCAAAATTTCAAAAAAACTATCTGTCTATCTATCTATCTTTCTCTGTACCTCACCTTGATGTTTCAAGGTATACCTTGGAATATCAAGGTATACCTTAATATTGCAATGTATACCTTGACTAGTTTAAGGTAGACTTTGACTATTTCAAGGTATACCTTGACTATTTCAAGATATACCTCGGATATGTAAGGTAAACAATAGATAGATAGATAGATAGATAGATAGATAGATAGATAGATAGATAGATAGATAGAGAGAGAAAGAGGGGGGGGGGGGGAGGGACAGTTGGCGCTTTGAACCTGGTTTTCCATGGCATTGACAACAAGTACAGAAGTCATGCCCTAACAAGTGCAGAGGATTCAAGTCCTACGAAGACCTAATTAAATACATATAAGCAAGGCAGGCCAAGACGGTTGTCAATGGCATGACGTCATCAGCTGCAAAGTACTACAAAGTACATTGACAACAGGTAAGAGAATTTTGACACCAAGAGACAAGACACTACACTTACTCTCTCCTGTAACGGTTTTAGCTTTGACACTATCTTCGGCGCCAAAGGCACGCAGGGTTTATTCTGAAATTTTTTGATGGGGGTCACGAAACACCACAAAGCAAAGAATCACCACAAAGCAAACAGCAATCACGACAGATAAGGGGAACTTCGTGCTTGTAATGGCGACCGCAAGACTGTTGATCATGCACGAAAGTGACACTGGCTTTTTGGAAGTCACAGGTGTCAGGCTCATCATAAATCAGAAATAGGAAGTCATAAGTGTCCGGCTCAGCACTGTCTTGAAATTTCGATGTATGCATTGAAATAGGTAATTCAATGCATGCATTGATAAGCATTGCATTGACATTTCAATGCATGCATTGAAATAGGTAATTCAATGCATGCATTGTTAAATAAAATATTTTCGGAAATCATAAGTGTCCGGCTCATCAGACTTTTCTGTATTGAAATTTCAATGCATGCCTTGAAGTCACTTCGAAATCTTCAATGCATGCATTGAAATTTCAATACAAAATGCATTGAAATTCAATGCATGCATTGAAATTCCAATGCATGCATTAAAATTTCAATGCATGCATTGAAGTCGTTTCCAAATTTTCAATGCATGCATTGAAATTTGAATGCATTATGCATTGAAATTTCAATGCATGCATTGAAGTCATTTCGAAATTTTCAATGCATGCATTGAAATTTCAATGCATTATGCATGGAAATTTCAATGCATTCTGCATTGAAATTTCAATGCATGCATTCAAGTCACTTGCAAATTTTCAATGCATGCATTGAAATTTCAATGCATTGTGCATTGAAATTTCAATACATTCTGCATGGAAATGTCCGTGCACTCTGTACTGAAACCTTTGCTGTTATACTGTGCAGGTGTTAAGTTCCGCGGCGCTTTGAGTAGTTTAGCAGATTAAGTGCAAGCTTTCGATCTGGAACACCAAGTAGGAGAACTTAAGAAGCAAGTGCACAATCTGAATCGCTCGGAGGACACTTTCATGAAACCGTTGGAGTAATGCGGCACCAATGTGGACCTTGACCAGCTTGCGCCAGGCAAATCTTGATGTCAAGGATAAACTGATCATGTCAGGCTTCCGTTCCGGCAAGAAGAACCTCAGCTACGCATGCAACGTCGCACTCAAAGACGTGGCAAACAACCTGATTTTCTACCGAGTGCTCTTGCCGAAACCAAGGCATTTCGTGGAGCTGCAGGAGTTTATGGACAGCTGCTGGAGGCAGCTACCGGGTTGGCAAGGGTTGGGTCAGCGTCCAGTACTGACCGCAGCAAACATCAAACTAGCATAGTTATGAGGTGCAAGGGATTCCTGATGAGGTCAACCAGGTCTGCAAGGGGTGAGCGCTTTGCGGGTGGGTGCTGCTTTCTCATTATTGAGAATATCAAACAGACGTTCCCTCGCCGCTGCTGGGGAGTTACAGTGGCAGGCAGGTACGCAGCTGCAGTGCACTGGTATGCTCACGTTGCGTATAATGGGTACGCGTGTGATTTGGCGAGAGTGGAACTTTTGCGCGCAAGAAAGCAAGATGATCACTTGTGGGTGGGCGATACATTGCCTGCCCAACCATCACTTACTTTTGTTCCTGTTAACTTTCTTGACCTTCCTTGCATCGTTGCCCCGGTTCCGAACACGCACACTCGATTCTATTTCATGGAATCAGATATCAGTGACTATCTGCCACAGGATTGAAAAAAGAAATCGATCGTCGTGAAGGAGAAGAAGATGATGAACAGAAAGAAGGCGTCGCAGAGGAAGAGGAAGTTCAAGAATTAGATGAAGAAGATGAAGTTGAAGAAGAAGAAGAAGAAGAAGACATGTATGATGACCGAAGTGAAGAAGAGGAAGAAGGTGGAAGAAATGTATGATGACAGAAATGAACATGGAGTGGAGCAATGAGCAAAAAATGAAAAAGTTAATTTACTTACTCGTTAAACGTGTTTTTTACTTACTAGTTAAAGGCGTTCTTGGTATTAAAATGATTACACTGCATTGATATTACTGTTTATCAATGCATGCACTGAATTACCCATGTCAATGCATGTAAAATCAATGCATGCATTGAAAATCAATGCATGCATTGAAAATTAATGTTTGCATTGAAAAGACACGTTTCAATGCATGCATTGACATTTTAATGCATTGAAAATCAATGTATGCATTGAAAAGACACGTTTCAATGCATGCATTGAAATTTTAATGCATACATTGAAAATCAATGCATGCAGTGAAATACACATTTCTGTGCTGCATTGACAATTTAAGGCATGCGTTGAAAATCAATGCATGCATTGATCTGTGCTGCATTGACTTTTTAATGCATGCATTGAAAATCAATGCATGCATTGATCTGTGCTGCATTGACATTTGAATGCATGCATTGAAATTTCAATGCATGCATTGAAACACACATTTCTGTGCTGCATTGACATTTCAATGCATGCATTGAAGATCAATGCATTGATCGGTGCTGCATTGAAATTTTAATGCATGCATTGAAAATCAATGCATGCAATTGAAACACACATTTCACATATCAATGCATGCATTGAAACATCAATGCGTTTCAATGCCCCATGCATTGAAGTTTCAATGCATGCATTGAAATTTCAATGCAGTGCATTGAAATTTCAATGCACTGCATTGACATCCCGGCTCGTAGTGTTGAACAGACGTCCATACTTGTCTATGAAACGCAGTCCCGCAAACGATATATATATTTGTGCCATGCTATTGTTTCTGGTGTCTAGGCCTAGTAGGTGGCCATTGAGTTCCTTCCAGCTGCAGTATATGTAGTATATATATATATATAGCTAGTCTAGCTATAGCTAGTATATGGTGTAACTCATGTCCCGCACGTGCCTGCTGGCGGGAGATCTATCGGTTCGGCTCGGGTTGTTAGGGCCTGCTTCAACTCCGCCTCAGCAAACTGTCACGCTTGTGACCGCGCCGTTGCTCCAAGTCAGTTAGAGTCGTGCAGTGGGGTTAGCTTCATTTGGCGTATCACCGCCGGAGCGATGGCTTTATCACCATTTGTGGTGGGCAGGACCATGGTAGTCTCCACTCGGAAGGGTGAAGGGTGTAATCGACCGGCAATTGTGAGATAGCTTTGTCGTCGATACATGCACGTGGTATATATGCGTGGGTGATTGATCACGGATCGGATGACTGTGCCCCTCGGCAATCTAGTACGCCGGCTCAATAATCACTACCCGGAGTGCGAATATTGATTTTCATCAATATGTTAAAAATATTGATTTTCAATATTATTATTAAACCAAAATCAATATCTTTTTCCACACAAAAAATATTGATTTTCAAATCAATCTTAATATTGAATTTTTTTAAGAAAATTTTATGAAACCAAAGCAAAAAAAATATTGATTTTGCTGCAATATTAATATTGCACCGTTATTGTTACTAGTTTTCAAGTATTTTCACGTGAAGTTATTATAAAAAGTTATAAAAATACGATACTAATATTGATTTTATGCAATACTAATATTGATTTTTAATACAATGTTAATATTAAAAAACTACAATATTTATATTGAAATCAAGCAATATAAATATTGTATCTTTTCAATATAAATATTGAATGTTCAGAAACAACTGTATGTTAGGGCCCGTCTGAACCAATTGGAAATATAACAAAAATTTCTTCCCTGGAAATGTTTGTTGCGTTTCCAATCGTTTCGTAAAATCACAAAAAAAAAGCAATATTAATATTGAAATTGATACAATATTAATATATTGCAAAAAAACAATATTGATATTGAAATGTATGCAATATAAATATTGCAAAAAAGCGATATTAAGCAATATTAATATTGAGATGTATGTAATATTTTTTAGAAAAAAGCAATATTAATGTTGCAATAATTATATAACAACTGATGTGAGGGCCCGTCTGAAACGATTGGAAATATAACAAAAATTTCTGCCCTGGAAATGTTTGTTATGTTTCCAATCGTTTTGGACTGACATCTAAAATCACAAAAAAGAAATATTAATATTGAAATTGATGCAATATTAATATTGCAAAAAAGCAATATTAATATTGAAATGTATGCAATATTAATATTGCAAAAAAGCAATATTGCTGAAATGTATGCAATCATGCTTACCCTATCCCCATCGATGAAATAAATTGCACTGAAACACTTACATTCGTAAAAAGAAATAAGAGGCCAACGGAGTCCGATCTGGTCGGTGAACGTGCTACGTGGGAATGTAGAACAACACGATCCGGCAGCCAGATCGGATGTACCAAACCCGCCAATAATTACATATATAGTGTCTTTGACCATATATTATATTATTTTGTTTCCATTTTATACCCTTCCACGGGAAGCGCTGCCAAATTTTTTAATTGATACCACCGGATAGATCAGTAGTTGGTAGTCCAGATTGGTCTTACCTTTCGATAGGTCAGCATAGATGGATATAATATCGTATATCATCTTTATATGTTGTGATTACTCATGTGATCATATATATATATATATATATATATATATATATATATTAATATTATATGTATATTATGACCATACTGAGCTTGCGTCACATACCTAATGTTATTCAGCAAACGAGATGATAGGGGGCGCGTAGGACCTAATCCTCTTCTCTGGCGTCGACCAGGCCTGGCTTGACTGGGGGAGCTGCCCTGTATGTAGTCTAATTGATGCATACTTGCCCCAGCAAGCTGGGTAGCCACCATCGACACTATCTCTTGGAGAGAGTGAGGGTAACCAGGTAAGAGTAACTTCCTTTAGTATGGTTTGAGTCTGTGTTTTTCTAACTTTCACAGAAGTTCATAGATATTAATATATTAGGACCGTCCCTGTCAATTTAATAATTTACTTGGATCCAGGGGCCCGGAGTGTTAGACCTATTAATATATTTAGATTAGTCAGTATGATCCGGCATATGCGATGTGTCTCGTTAGAGCCATTACTTATGTCCGGTCTAGTAAGTATTTGCGCCCTTCCCTTGGCGCCCTTTTCTCAATAAAGTTTCTACTGTAGGCTATAGCTAGTATACGGTAGAAGTTATTAAGCCTAGTTAACGTTGATTAGGTAATACCCGGCTCACGGACCTAATACCTTAGACGCCGGTTTGCTAAGAGACTCCGTTAGAAGCCACGATACCAATCGACACGTTTAATCCGCACGTATATAGCAGAACTGACAAACTCAAAGGTAATAATGAAACTGAAATAAAGTCCGCACGACTGTAATTATTACACAATTGTTATTGTCCGATTCTGAATGCCAATATGGACCGTTACGTCCGTTACAGTTATTGACTAGAACTATACGGATAAATTACTTACCAGTCACAAAGTAATCACTAAAAGTAAAACGTAATTGTCCTACCAACGCTCCCCCTTAGTTCTATGTAGGTAATGCAAGTTATAAGTAATCAATACATCTACAATTAATAACTATTGCATATTGTGATAATGGCACTGATTTCAAGTTGTAAAACTGAAAAGATAGTTACATCGGTTTGACAACCTGAAATTCAGTCAGTTATGAATCAAAACTTAAAAATTGTCTCTGCTTCAAGTCCATCGGCATCTCCAACTTGTCGATTGAAACTTCAGCATCGGTCCCTCTGGCTGACAAAATTAGTGCTTGACTAAATTACATTACTGACTCAATGAGTCCAATATAATTAGTTAATTTGCCATTCCGCCATTAAAAACTACTCCCGCCGCGTTCCGCTCCGTCGTCGGCATATGCCTCTTCTTCCGCTCTTGCCGCGATCAACGACCAATGGTGGACGATCCACGCGCTTCGTTCTCACGCTCGACTTCAACTTCGACGGAAGCAATGCCTAAAGATGCCGCTCGACTACCTGCGCAAAACACTTCCTGCACACATCAAAGCGAGAAAACTCACAAAACAACAACATGAGTTGACTTTGCGTAAATTTGCGTATTTTGTGTGAGTTTGCAGACTTGAGATGTAAAATTATGGATCAAGTGTTATCATAAATTTGCTAACGAGATATTCGAATTGGTCCTTAGGAACATGTTTGGTTAAAACGTCTGCTATTTGTTTCTTAGTTCCTACCTTTACAAACTTAATCTCCTTGTCTCTCTGTGCATGATGAATGAAATGCAGTTCTAAGGGTAAGTGTTTAGTACGTGGTCCCGACATTTCCCTCTCTGCTGCTAAGATAGTCTGTGCGTTATCTTCGTAAAGCTCTATCGGCCCTTTCTGTGCTATACTTAACTCTTCTGTGATGTGTCTGATAGCTAATCCTTCTCGTATGCACTCTGCCGCTGCGAAAATTTCCGCGTCATTAGAACTTAGAGCAATTCTTGTTTGTCGTTTCGATAACCAAGCTACCGGGTCTCCACCCCAAAACACTATATAACCTGTACGTGACTTTCCGGTTTTCTTACAGACCTTATGTGCTGCATCTGGCCATAAAGTAATTTTGGGGTACGTCCCTCCTTCTTGTGACGATCTAGGCCCGTGAAATGCAATACCGCGATACAAACTTTTCAGATATCTGAAAATCCTACCTAGTAAAGCATAAGCAAGTCCTGGATCTCCTGTCTGCATCACGCTAGCTGCATTCAGTGCTTGATCAGCATCTGGACGTGTCATCTTAGTTAGAAACAAAAGTTTACCTACTAAACTAGGAATTGAATGCTTTCTAAGAGCGCCGGCAAGAAATGTAACAAGAAAGGTATCGCCGCTGACACAGCGAAGATCGACGCCATCCTCCGAATGGCTGATCCCTCCAATGTGTCTGAAGTTCGATCCGTTCTGGGTATGACCAACTTCATACAGGCTTATATCCCTGACTACTCCCGCCTTGTATCACCTCTTACAAACTTGTTCAAGTCCACTCACGCCCGACCGGCAGGTCAACCCTACCTCCATCGGGAAGAGCGGAAATGTATAAAGAAACTCCGCTGCGTGCTTACTACGCTTCCCGTCCTGGCCAAGTACGAGTCTTCTCACCATCTCTGCCTTCGGACAGATGCTAGCCAAATAGGCATCGGTGGTGCCCTTCATACTAGCCCTGACCGCGACGCCCCGGTAATCCAATACTTCTCTCTCAAGTTTACGGACACGCAAACCCGCTGGGCGACCTACGTGCGAAGCCTACGGCGTTATCTACGGAGTTCAACAGTGCCGCTACTACATTGATGCTAGCGACCATGAACTCACCATCGTCACTGATCACCGGCCCCTCTTGTGATTGTGGCACGCTCGCCCCATGGTCGTCGGATGGGTTCTGGAAAATCTCCAGACGATCCGCTTTAAGGTCGAATACCTCCCCGGTAAACAAAACCTCCTCCCGATGGATTGTCCCGTGTCCCCTGCATAAGCCCAGGCGTCCCGACTCTCATCGGTGAAGCCGAAGCCACACTACAGCTCCTCGCAACCATTCAATTGCCCAGAGCAGGCTCTACTCTCTGGCTCGCCGTCGAAGGCACACATGCCGCTTTGGAAACGAAACTCAAGTCTCTCTCCTGCCGCATCATCCGCGCTGGCCCAACACTACGATGCATTCAAGCCCCGTGGGACCTTGGCTATTGTCATCTCCTCTGCTGAACGCTCTCCGGCCGTCGCGCGTGACATGTTCGCCCTTCGTAAGCCATTCGCCCTGCTCATGCCGCAAGACCTCGTCCACTGCGTCCCGGACCATACCCTCCCACAAGAGGCAGTCGAGACGTGCCGTAAGATTCTATTTCTTGACGACAAGTTAGTGTGGCTGGTCTTTGGCCTTAGCATGGAACAACATTATATATACCCTCTTGTCGCTACTTCGAACGCTCCTCGCGTCACGAGCCGGCAAATCATGGACGCGCAACGACAAGACGCCTTCACGGCCCCTCTCTGGACCGATGACGTCTCTACCGTCTCTGCCGGATCTACAGAATTGACTCTTCGTCAGGGCCTCGCCGTCCTCGCCGACGCCAAACAGTCAACATTGAAGATCTGCGTTCCAGAAGAGCTGCGCCGCCCACTGATCAACTACGCCCACTTGATGCAGAACCATGCCAAAGCGCCGACACTCGTCCCCTTCATCAATTGCAAGGAGCGATACATTTGGTTTCGTATCCTTTACAATAGAATAATGGTTATAATAGTTTCTGACAGCGGTTACTCTGAAAACAGACAGTTACGTTCTTATTATATGTTGATAGGACTGACCATGATAAACATATTAATTATGATTGAGCTAATGAATGAAATTAGCATTGTCAGCCAGTCACCTGTTTTGGTTTTGCCGCTCTTAATTTAGGCGGCAAACACTTTACTCAGTAAATATCTCACAATCTGTTCAACTGCGAACTAAAAAAGTGTCCCGGTCTTCAACCCGGCCTCTGTCAACTAGCTACCGGATTTCTTAACTACATTGTGTTATGCGTGCTTCTGCGACCAAAGATGCAGCGACTGGGATCCTGCAAGGCAAGGCGCCTGCGTTCATCGATGGTATTGAGGGTAGAAGCTGGGATGACTGGTTTGCGCAGGTAAGGGCGGATTTGTCATCGGTCGAGTGCTGGGAATACGTCGCGCCTCTGGCTGAATCTGCGCTGGCGGTCCGAGATTGAAGCTGAGCCTGCGGCGGCAGCACAGGATGCGGCTTACAGGGACCGGAAGGAGAACAAGAGAGAGGCCAAGGTGAGGGAGGCAAAGGCTCCTGCGGACGCAAAAGCTGGACCGGGAGCTGGACCGGGAGCCGGAGGTGGTATTAATTTGACCATGCCACAGCGGCGTAAGATCTTGGCCAGAAGGGCGCAGATCTTTATGTGGTTGTACAAGGCGCTCGAGTACGGATCGCCGGCGGAAAGGATTGTTCGACACTTGGTCAGGGAGCCTACGCTGCGACCGGAGGAGATCATTAGTGTCCTACGTCAACGCTACCAAGGGAATGCGGCCCACCAGAAGCAGAAGAGGAACAGCATCGTAAGCAACTGGCAATTTAATGCTAAAGACGACATGATGGCACAGCTGAGGGACTTCATGACTCATTACGAGTTCCTGGAGGATCATGGTGAACCGGTCAGCGTCACACTGCAGATGCAGTTCGTGAAGACCGCCCTAGCAAAGTGCGCAGAAAAGCATTTGTGGAAGCCGTTCTTGGATGCGCAGGTTACCAATCCATCGCTGGAATGGGACGACTTCGAAGCGGCCTTCGAAAGGAGAGTGATCGCTAATGAAGAACAGAAGATGGCTACCAAAGAGGAGGCTACGATGTGGGCGAACGGGCAAGCAAAGGATGGCAGGAACGACAAAGGGGACAAGGGCGGCAAGAGCGAAAGGCCAAAATTGGAATGCTACAATTGCTCGAAAAACCACAAGTACTTCAGGTGTATGGAAAAGTGCCGCATACCTGGACACGAGCATGTAGGCCAGTCGTGCCCAACGCTCAAGGATAGATACCGTAAGAAAATTCCTAAGGAAGAAAAACCGAAGAAAGATGCCGCAACAGATGGAGGGAGAGACCAAGGACGCAAAGGTTCTGGTGCCCCGAAGAACGCCCCCGCCGCGGCCGTGTCTTGTATGGCGTTCGATCTACAACGTCAGAGAAGAGCAACGATGGCCGATCCTGTTCCAAGATATGCGTTGGGTGAAGGAGAATACCTAGCCCCGGCGGCGGATGGTTCGGGTCTGCGGGTGGTACCTAAGAAGGGGGAGAAGTCGGTTGGGAATGCGTTTATGGCGCAGAAGGACACGCCATTTCTCTACATGGGACCGCCAGACGAGGAAAGGGAAGATGACCTGAGGAATGGGAGGGTCAACATCGCCGACTTTCGAATGGTCTTTAACAACGCAGGCCGGGCGGAGCTACACTTCTGGGCCTGGTATTACAACATCCGGATCACACCGGATGACTGGGAGCACTGGGCTGTGGGACTGGAGGCCAACGAACCCTGCGACAAGGAGACAGTGATGCCACCGGAATGTGAGGCATGCAGCACGACTCAAGTGAACAAGAAGCGTTGGTGCTCTAGATGCAAGACCGTGGTGTATTGCAACACCAACTGCCAGCGGCTGGACTGGAGGGCACACAAGGACTTCTGCAACTACACGCAGAATGAAGGGAAGGAAGCGCGGGAAAAGGTGGTCGGACAGCTGGAGCCGAGAGGAATGGGACCTCATGGGCTGGACAGGACGAGGGTGAAGGCAGACCTGGCTTACAAAAGACTGCTACGCTACTGTCACGTCAAGCCTAAAGAGGACGAGCAAGCTCGGGCTTTTCAGCCTAGGTACAACGACATTCTGCTTATCATCGGTGCGCCTGAAGGGGCGAAGAGTATGTTGAGATGAGCTGGAATTCGTTACAAGATGCGAAGAAGCACGCGGCTACTGAACCGGAACGTACTCTGTTACGTGGGAAAGAGCGTTTCTTTCCGTGGTCATACCAACAGTCAGCACTGGAGGAAGAGAAAAAAGAGGCACTGGCGAGATATCGGCAAGCGAGAAGTACTACGTCGACTGCAAGCCAAGGTGTGGGTGTGAGCGCCAGTGATACATCTACAGTGGGGGACAGGCGTGTTGGTCCGTGGGACGATATGAATACCATAATCACCTTAGAACGATCGCTGGGGGAGGACCCTGTGCCCCGGGATGATGGCAGAGAGGATGAGGTGGTGGAAGAGAAGAAGCCACCTAACACGCCGCCTGGTCAGACTGATGCAGAAGGTGTTGATGTGTCGCAGACGATGCAAGTGGATGGCGGAGAGGGGCTACCTGGCAATGGGGGAGACTCATCTACGGCTTATGAGGAAGACATGGGGCCTACAGCTCATATGGCATTTGGAGAGGATGTCATTGGTGAGCAGGACCTGTATGAGGTCTACTTGGACTGTGGTTCATCACAGCACATGGTTCCAGTGAAAGACGCGCTAAGCAAGGTTGAGGACGAGGGGAAAATGGTAAGGGGGATCTCCGGACTCATCAAGACTGTGGCGGTGGGAAGCACATCCTTTACGGGGGTGAGTGGTGAGGGGGAGCATCAAGAGGTCGAAATGGGGGAAACCTATGTACCGCCGACCCTGGACCGTACGTTATTCTCATCCGGTCGTCTACAGCGAATGGGCTACGCGATCGTCATGCAAGATGACGAATTCTTCGCAACGAAGAAAAGGATTGTGGTGGAGCCATGCGAAAAGATTTTGACGGGGAGCTTCGATGCTGATACTTGTCAGTACCGTTTTAACACGGCGAACCCACCTGGATGGAAGAAGGAGAAGAAAGAATGCTCGCCTTTCCCTCAATCCAACACCGCATTCTGGTCTACGAGCATGAGGCCAACGACTATGGTTGACATGAGGGAGTTGAATGGGGTGTTCCACTTGGGAGAGACGATGCCTCGTCAATTTTTGCAGCAGAACGGGCTGACTGCAAAGGGAAAGGCGTCTACTCTACGATGTGATTGCTCAGCCTGCTCTACTACTAAAATTACTAAGCATTCTTCGCTGCGAGGAGTGTGCCTGTCTACTTCTTGCCTCTGGCTGTCGACTATGCTATCTTTCTCATAAATATGCAAGCAAGAGCAGGGGCAAAGACGACGAGGCACGAAATGTTCTACAAGAGGCCAGCGCCACCATTCTCTATCCTGAAACCGTTTGGGTGCCTCTGCGTGTACTACAAGGGGGGCAAGAAAGGGCAAGAGAAGGGAGTGCCAGGAGTCTTCATGGGGGTGAGCACAGAAGAGTCAGCCTACAAGGTGTGGAGCTACTACGAGGGCAAGGTGGTTACGACGGCAGACATGGTCGTCAGAGATCCTACTGAGCATGGTTGGCCTACTCTCTACCCGCGAGGAAAGATGGCTTCGTCGTTGCAACACCACTTCCAAACAGCCACCGCCATTCGGGAAAAGGAGGGCGAAAATGGCGAAAAACCCGGTGCATTTTTCACGCCAAGTGAGCAACGAGTGCTTGACAAATTACTTGACGTGGTCACTGGTGAAGGTAAAAATGACGCCTGGGAAGTGGAAGACGTAGTGAAAGACGTGGCGGACGATCCGGAAAAGGTTTCTGCACGTGATTGTCTACCAACTGACGAAAGTAGTGTCATAAGGCTGGTGGTCGTTGGAGATGAGGAGTCGAGTGGCGGTCGTGTGGCGAGGGTGGGAGTTGGTGCTCCTACTGGGAATGTAAGGGGGGCAGCTGCTAGTGCACCTTTGTCTCGCTCGACGGGTCTGCAGGGTCAGGGACGTGGCGAGCAGAAGGCTTATATATAATCATAATTACGTCGAATTCAAGAGCTGCGCATCGAGGCAGGCGGCACCCCTCCTGCTTTAAATGTGCATCAAACTTGGTTGCAGAATGAGCAGTGACTGGTGGCCCGATACACAATGACGAACTATAGCTGGCTATAGGATAGCTATTTGTCTTATAGGATCCAGATTTTTATTTTTCGTTTAGTATCTTGATCGCGCAGAAGTACCACGTGCACTAAAATACATGTTTTTACATTTCAAAATATATGTAAACGCTAGCAGAAAAGCCTAGAAAAAATGATGACAACAAGAACAAGGGTGGCGCAAAGTATGTTTGAGCAGTTGGACACAAGCCATGCAAGCTTTGAAATTGCTCCAAGTTTTATGCATAAAAGTCACACATGTGGGCAGCCCAAATCACTCACACAGGAGTCAGAACTAAGCAATGAGGAGCCGGAAGCTACGCAGGGTGCTGGTTTAAATATGTTAAAAAAAAACTAGAGTAAAAAAGTTCAATTTAATCATTTCCAATCATGCTCACTTTTATGCATAAATGGGATTGACTCCAGTGAAACATCCTGAAAAGTTACTTCGAAGCCTGCTTAGTAGAAGCAACAAGTACAGCTGCATTCTTGTGCCACTTGGTGTGGCATGCGTCGTTGCAGAAGTAGCCATGAACGAAGTAGCTATCGTTTTTGACACAGCCGTTGAGGACGGAGTCGAAGCAAACGATCGAACACGGAGCTGCGGGACCGGAGGAAGACTACGAAGTGTGCACGTACGACGGTTCATGCAGGTAGTGGTTATCTTGTTCGCATTGCACAACGTCATCTTCTTCGAGATCCAAGCTTTGCTTGCAAGTGAAACAGATCGCCTTGGTCACGCCCTTGTCATTTCCGCCAACGTGCCCCTTTTTTGCAAGAAGTTTGTTGACTTTGCTTGGGTCGTTTTCCTCCTCCACCTCGTCGTCGTCCTCAACTTCGTCGTCACTTGTAGTCTTTTTGTTCTTGCCCTTCTTCTTGTTCGGGTTCACGAACGCCTTGACACGAGCCTTCACGAATTCAACCTGCTTTACGTCGATGTCGATTCCAGTAACTCGCATGTCGGCCTCCAAAGCTCCGATTACCTCTGAACCCGAACCCATGCACGCAACAAGAAAATTGCTCAGAGGTGGCAGAATAGTTAACAAAATCTGCTTCGACAGCTCCGTCGGTTTCTCGAAGACGTTCACGCGTGCTCCGTCGGAGGAATAGCGCTGTTTCTTGACCGGAACCTCGACGACGAAGAGGTTGTGACGGTTGATGGTGTTCGGGTCGAGGTCAGGGTGAAGGAGGCTTGCTTCGGATTGAAGGCCACCAACATCATCTCCACAGCCTTGATTCACTTCTGGATATCTCCCACGTAGTTGTGATTCTTTTTGTATTAGTACACCGTTTCAATCGTCTGGTACCCAGTCACTGAAAGAGACTCCACCAGCATGTTGTACTGTGAAGGGTGGCAGTGGAAGACAACAGCCCTCTTCTCAGAGTTGCCAACGACACTGAATGCGTTGAGCAAGGTCTTCACTTTCTCCTCGTTGATCTCCTCCTGATCATGCTGTAATTCAGAAATGTTGTACGGCAAGTCCGCGTACAGGCAGTCTGCAAACACAGCAAAAAAACCAGCAAAAACGTGAAAGGCCGGGACTGGCAAGAACTGAATGTGACACTTTCATGCATAAAACTCATGACTGCGGAAAAGGCAAGGTGACCAAATGCAGAGTCAGATGGAAGAAGACTTGCCATCTTGAACATGTCGCCCATCATGATCTTTGCGTTGCCAATTTCCAACTCCGTTTCAGCCTGCACAGGCAAAACCAAACATGATAGCAAGTCAACAGCATCATGAAGGAGTTCTTCGTCAGTCAGAAGTTGAAGGAAGACAATGTTGCCCTGGCTCAGTCCATGAACATGTTTCAACTCGAGGGAGTTCTCAGCAATGAGACTTGGGAGGAACTGTGCTTGTTGGTTCCGCAATTGAACACTGAGACTTCGCGCAGGATCATGATGGCAACCGTCGATTTCCTGTACAAGTCGGTCGTCAAGGCTCGCAAGATTCCTGAAGCGCTCAGGAAGCAAGTGATTGTCTGGTTCGACCTTGCGAAAGAGCGTTTCAAGACGGGAAAAGAGGCAGACCCAGAAGCCTTTCAGGTCTAGTCGTCACCTTGTAATGTTATGCATGAAAGTTCAACTTGCACTCAGAGAGCTTTTTCACAAGATTTTGCATTTTTTCCAACTGGCCATGCTTGTCCTTTCCAATCCAGTGCAGTTCGTTGATGCTGTCGATGATGCCCTTGTCCAAGTCTTCGCAAATTCCGTGGATGGAAAGAAGCTGCTTCCACACCTTCCAAAGATCGCCTGTGTGAGACGACACGTAGGTCCACATCGAATTGAATGTAGCTTGGTTGATCTTGCGAGAAAGCGCAAACTCCTGCTTCCAAGTACCCAAAAACTTTTGAATCGACTTTGGAGATTGATCCTTGAGGCGCAAAATCGCAAGGTAGCCTTGGTTGTGGGCAGCGATGGCGTTCTCCCCAAACGTGCTCTTGCGTTGCGTCTGCGCCACGCGACTGATTCTCGTAGGCACCCAACAGACTCACTGCACGCCGACCTTTCTCGTTCCATCTCATGAATCGAAGCTTCGAAATCTGTTAGACTACTGTACTAAACCGGAGTCAAATCTAAGCTGAGTAGATCGTCTGCAAGTTAAACTTTATTAGAAGAACGCGCCAAGGCAAAGAGCGGGAACGTATTAGGCAGGACACACGTAACGGCTCTAACGACACGCATTACATATGCCGGCTCGTACTGTCCACCGAATTAATATGTTGTATTAATATGGTCTAACACTCCCCCTGGAGCAAGGTTAATTACTAAATTAACTGCAGGTCCTATTAACTATTCTGTGAAAATTATAAAAACACAGACTCAAAACATACTCACTCTTACCCTCACTCTCTCCAAGAGATAATATCGACGGTGGCTACCCAACTTGCTGGGGCAAGTGTATATCAGTTAGACTACGCACAGGGCAGCGACCCCTAGTCAAGTCAGGCCTGATCGATGAGAAGAAGATTATGGCCTACCCATACCTTATCCTATGTTGTGAGTGGTACTAAGGTGAATATGTAATACAGGCATAGCATAAACAAGTTACATCTAGTATCGTTATATGCGGTATACAAGATGGTCCGAATATACTGATAATATATGAAGTGAACCTGATTGTACTAGCTAATCTACCATGAGATGAGACCTATCTGAACTATTAATTATTCTACTACTCGGTAATATGGATTAAAAAATTTGTCAGCGCTTCCCGTAGAGGGGTATCAATGTGACAAAAATAATATGATATGTAAGACAAATACAAATATCTGTGATTATTGGCTGGTCTGGTACAGTCACAGGCTGGCTGCCGAGGCCTTTCAAGACATACAAGATTGTAGTCTGATAAATCGCCCTCCGACCAGCAAACTGTGACCTCCAACTTACTAGCCTCTTAGATGTTTGTATGTATATAAGTGTAATAATATGAAGCAATCACGCAAGTGGGGGCCGCGAACACGGGAGAGTATATCATGAGTTGGGGCGAGGGTTTGGTGGGACCTCTATCTTTGCTACAGCCTGTTTCTCCCCTGTTGGGGCTTCGAGAAAGACTGGTTGATTTACGTCAACCCACTCTCTGCACTCTTTGTACATGCCGTACTCTTGGTCACAGGTGAGGAACTTAACTTTCTTCCCTGAGTGTCTCTCAAAGAAAGCAATAGCTTTGAGAAAACAAGGAAAAAATTCGTTCTTGTGACGCAAATAGTAATCAGGTTCAAAGTTGGACGCTAAACACTTAACAGTAAACTTATACCACTTACCGTCCCATGATATCGTATTCCACCAACCCTGGGTATCCATTGAGATGTGGATCCCGGGTCGGTGTTCTACGACATGATGGTTCTTTTTGAAGTGTGGTGTCTTTTTGATTTTATTCCGCAAACACCACTCACACTTCATTATTCGTTCTCTCCACTCTTTTTCCACTATCTTTACTCCCATATACTAAGCCATCCTCTCCATGGCCTTTACCCCTCTGTGTTTACATATGTGGTGAAATACGGTGGCGTGTATGTTTTCATGGTAGTGGGGAAGAACAACAGGACACAACACCCTGCCATCCTCCTGTTCTGCTCTCTCACCTCCCTCTGTGTCTATATCAGTAGAATAAGGTACGTAAGTATGAGACACATCATATTGCCAACCACATATACAAGGAGACAAACAACAGTATATGTCATGGTACGCAGGTAGGTTGGATCTTTGAGAAAGTTGAGGACAGTTGTCAAGCTTGTACCCCCGAGCCCGATGAATCATCGGACTCGGGAGTCTCACTTGTTTCAGGAGGGGGGTTAGGTTGATTGGTTGTTTCCGTATCAAGGTGAGACTGTGTGGTGGGTTCATACCATTCATTGGGGTCGAGTGGTTTGGTCCCTGGGGCATCAAAGACTGTGAGGTTGTTAGGTAGAGCTCTCCCCCTGGCTACTATCTGTTTCTCCTCAATTCGAATGGGCTTCTTTAGGACGATGACCTGATTGTTCTGATATACCGCCGCAAACCCTTTTCGCACCCACGCCGATGTTGCGACTAACCCATATTTTAAATGTGGATTGTAGGTGGTATGAGAATCAAAAACACAGACTTCATCCCCGTTAGAACCCGAAAGGTTCATTTGAACCTTGCCCTTGTACTCAGTCCTAATGCTCCCTTTGGCAATCCTGAACTTCTGTGGGGCTTTCACAAGTTTGATGAATGTGGTTTTGTCGGGAGATTGTGTTTCGCTCGCACCGCTGTCATCTACCCACACAATACTATTAGCTTTAGTATCGCTGTCTGTTTCATTTCCCATCAACATAATGGCACATTCAGTATGTGGGTTTGTTGCGGTGTATGTGCTTTGAGTGTTGGTTGTGGTGTCGGATTGAGAACTATCTGTTGATTCATCCTCCTCCGGTGGGGTCTTACCCCCAACACAGCTTCAAGCTCCTCTATCTCTTCTAACATGTAAGGAAAGGAAGAGGCAATCTCACGTGCAAATGGGTCTTCGTGTTTGGTAGCCATAGTTAATATTATGCAGTCATGTATCGCATAATACACCTCAGTGTAAAACTCATCGTGCTCCCCATTCTTCGTTACAATCTGTCTCTCACTGTCCTATTCTTAAACCCTTGCGCGAGGGCATTGAGGAGTCGTTGTAACTCTTCAATGGGGGGAAGTCCCCGCTTGCCCAACGCCTGTTTACCCTCTACCGTCCCTACTTTCCCCTGTTCGGAGGTCATAGGAACGGTTGGTTGGCTGTTTGGGGTTTCTCCCTGCTCTCTTTCAGGTGGGACAGACACAACACGAGAAACAGAGTGTGCATGAGTTAACAATGCAGACGTCACAGATGCGTTAAGTGGTACAAGGGGTGCCGACAACACACTTAAGGACTGTGCTTGGGGTGTGGGTTGTGCATGAGATGGGGACAACACAGAGGTAAGAGGCACGAACTGTCCTATCCCTACACCTACTCCCTCTACTCCGTCTACTCCCTCTACTCCCGACGTGAGTTTGCAGACTTGAGATGTAAAATTATGGATCAAGTGTTATCATAAATTTGCTAACGAGATATTCGAATTGGTCCTTAGGAACATGTTTGGTTAAAACGTCTGCTATTTGTTTCTTAGTTCCTACATTTACAAACTTAATCTCCTTGTCTCTCTGTGCATGATGAATGAAATGCAGTTCTAAGGGTAAGTGTTTAGTACGTGGTCCCGACATTCCCCTCTCTGCTGCTAAGATAGTCTGTGCGTTATCTTCGTAAAGCTCTATCGGCCCTTTCTGTGCTATACTTAACTCTTCTGTGATGTGTCTGATAGCTAATCCTTCTCGTATGCACTCTGCCGCTGCGAAAATTTCCGCGTCATTAGAACTTAGAGCAATTCTTGTTTGTCGTTTCGATAACCAAGCTACCGGGTCTCCACCCCAAAACACTATATAACCTGTACGTGACTTTCCGGTTTTCTTACAGACCTTATGTGCTGCATCTGGCCATAAAGTAATTTTGGGGTACGTCCCTCCTTCTTGTGACGATCTAGGCCCGTGAAATGCAATACCGCGATACAAACTTTTCAGATATCTGAAAATCCTACCTAGTAAAGCATAAGCAAGTCCTGGATCTCCTGTCTGCATCACGCTAGCTGCATTCAGTGCTTGATCAGCATCTGGACGTGTCATCTTAGTTAGAAACAAAAGTTTACCTACTAAACTAGGAATTGAATGCTTTCTAAGAGCGCCGGCAAGAAATGTAACAAGAAAGGTATCGCCGCTGACACAGCGAAGATCGACGCCATCCTCCGAATGGCTGATCCCTCCAATGTGTCTGAAGTTCGATCCGTTCTGGGTATGACCAACTTCATACAGGCTTATATCCCTGACTACTCCCGCCTTGTATCACCTCTTACAAACTTGTTCAAGTCCACTCACGCCCGACCGGCAGGTCAACCCTACCTCCATCGGGAAGAGCGGAAATGTATAAAGAAACTCCGCTGCGTGCTTACTACGCTTCCCGTCCTGGCCAAGTACGAGTCTTCTCACCATCTCTGCCTTCGGACAGATGCTAGCCAAATAGGCATCGGTGGTGCCCTTCATACTAGCCCTGACCGCGACGCCCCGGTAATCCAATACTTCTCTCTCAAGTTTACGGACACGCAAACCCGCTGGGCGACCTACGTGCGAAGCCTACGGCGTTATCTACGGAGTTCAACAGTGCCGCTACTACATTGATGCTAGCGACCATGAACTCACCATCGTCACTGATCACCGGCCACTCTTGTGATTGTGGCACGCTCGCCCCATGGTCGTCGGATGGGTTCTGGAAAATCTCCAGACGATCCGCTTTAAGGTCGAATACCTCCCCGGTAAACAAAACCTCCTCCCGATGGATTGTCCCTTGTCCCCTGCATAAGCCCAGGCGTCCCGACTCTCATCGGTGAAGCCGAAGCCACACTACAGCTCCTCGCAACCATTCAATTGCCCAGAGCAGGCTCTACTCTCTGGCTCGCCGTGTGGAGCTACTACGAGGACAAGTACTTCAGGTGTATGGAAAAGTGCCGCATACCTGGACACGAGCATGTAGGCCAGTCGTGCCCAACGCTCAAGGATAGATACCGTAAGAAAATTCCTAAGGAAGAAAAACCGAAGAAAGATGCCGCAACAGATGGAGGGAGAGACCAAGGACGCAAAGGTTCTGGTGCCCCGAAGAACGCCCCCGCCGCGGCCGTGTCTTGTATGGCGTTCGATCTACAACGTCAGAGAAGAGCAACGATGGCCGATCCTGTTCCAAGATATGCGTTGGGTGAAGGAGAATACCTAGCCCCGGCGGCGGATGGTTCGGGTCTGCGGGTGGTACCTAAGAAGGGGGAGAAGTCGGTTGGGAATGCGTTTATGGCGCAGAAGGACACGCCATTTCTCTACATGGGACCGCCAGACGAGGAAAGGGAAGATGACCTGAGGAATGGGAGGGTCAACATCGCCGACTTTCGAATGGTCTTTAACAACGCAGGCCGGGCGGAGCTACACTTCTGGGCCTGGTATTACAACATCCGGATCACACCGGATGACTGGGAGCACTGGGCTGTGGGACTGGAGGCCAACGAACCCTGCGACAAGGAGACAGTGATGCCACCGGAATGTGAGGCATGCAGCACGACTCAAGTGAACAAGAAGCGTTGGTGCTCTAGATGCAAGACCGTGGTGTATTGCAACACCAACTGCCAGCGGCTGGACTGGAGGGCACACAAGGACTTCTGCAACTACACGCAGAATGAAGGGAAGGAAGCGCGGGAAAAGGTGGTCGGACAGCTGGAGCCGAGAGGAATGGGACCTCATGGGCTGGACAGGACGAGGGTGAAGGCAGACCTGGCTTACAAAAGACTGCTACGCTACTGTCACGTCAAGCCTAAAGAGGACGAGCAAGCTCGGGCTTTTCAGCCTAGGTACAACGACATTCTGCTTATCATCGGTGCGCCTGAAGGGGCGAAGAGTATGTTGAGATGAGCTGGAATTCGTTACAAGATGCGAAGAAGCACGCGGCTACTGAACCGGAACGTACTCTGTTACGTGGGAAAGAGCGTTTCTTTCCGTGGTCATACCAACAGTCAGCACTGGAGGAAGAGAAAAAAGAGGCACTGGCGAGATATCGGCAAGCGAGAAGTACTACGTCGACTGCAAGCCAAGGTGTGGGTGTGAGCGCCAGTGATACATCTACAGTGGGGGACAGGCGTGTTGGTCCGTGGGACGATATGAATACCATAATCACCTTAGAACGATCGCTGGGGGAGGACCCTGTGCCCCGGGATGATGGCAGAGAGGATGAGGTGGTGGAAGAGAAGAAGCCACCTAACACGCCGCCTGGTCAGACTGATGCAGAAGGTGTTGATGTGTCGCAGACGATGCAAGTGGATGGCGGAGAGGGGCTACCTGGCAATGGGGGAGACTCATCTACGGCTTATGAGGAAGACATGGGGCCTACAGCTCATATGGCATTTGGAGAGGATGTCATTGGTGAGCAGGACCTGTATGAGGTCTACTTGGACTGTGGTTCATCACAGCACATGGTTCCAGTGAAAGACGCGCTAAGCAAGGTTGAGGACGAGGGGAAAATGGTAAGGGGGATCTCCGGACTCATCAAGACTGTGGCGGTGGGAAGCACATCCTTTACGGGGGTGAGTGGTGAGGGGGAGCATCAAGAGGTCGAAATGGGGGAAACCTATGTACCGCCGACCCTGGACCGTACGTTATTCTCATCCGGTCGTCTACAGCGAATGGGCTACGCGATCGTCATGCAAGATGACGAATTCTTCGCAACGAAGAAAAGGATTGTGGTGGAGCCATGCGAAAAGATTTTGACGGGGAGCTTCGATGCTGATACTTGTCAGTACCGTTTTAACACGGCGAACCCACCTGGATGGAAGAAGGAGAAGAAAGAATGCTCGCCTTTCCCTCAATCCAACACCGCATTCTGGTCTACGAGCATGAGGCCAACGACTATGGTTGACATGAGGGAGTTGAATGGGGTGTTCCACTTGGGAGAGACGATGCCTCGTCAATTTTTGCAGCAGAACGGGCTGACTGCAAAGGGAAAGGCGTCTACTCTACGATGTGATTGCTCAGCCTGCTCTACTACTAAAATTACTAAGCATTCTTCGCTGCGAGGAGTGTGCCTGTCTACTTCTTGCCTCTGGCTGTCGACTATGCTATCTTTCTCATAAATATGCAAGCAAGAGCAGGGGCAAAGACGACGAGGCACGAAATGTTCTACAAGAGGCCAGCGCCACCATTCTCTATCCTGAAACCGTTTGGGTGCCTCTGCGTGTACTACAAGGGGGGCAAGAAAGGGCAAGAGAAGGGAGTGCCAGGAGTCTTCATGGGGGTGAGCACAGAAGAGTCAGCCTACAAGGTGTGGAGCTACTACGAGGGCAAGGTGGTTACGACGGCAGACATGGTCGTCAGAGATCCTACTGAGCATGGTTGGCCTACTCTCTACCCGCGAGGAAAGATGGCTTCGTCGTTGCAACACCACTTCCAAACAGCCACCGCCATTCGGGAAAAGGAGGGCGAAAATGGCGAAAAACCCGGTGCATTTTTCACGCCAAGTGAGCAACGAGTGCTTGACAAATTACTTGACGTGGTCACTGGTGAAGGTAAAAATGACGCCTGGGAAGTGGAAGACGTAGTGAAAGACGTGGCGGACGATCCGGAAAAGGTTTCTGCACGTGATTGTCTACCAACTGACGAAAGTAGTGTCATAAGGCTGGTGGTCGTTGGAGATGAGGAGTCGAGTGGCGGTCGTGTGGCGAGGGTGGGAGTTGGTGCTCCTACTGGGAATGTAAGGGGGGCAGCTGCTAGTGCACCTTTGTCTCGCTCGACGGGTCTGCAGGGTCAGGGACGTGGCGAGCAGAAGGCTTATATATAATCATAATTACGTCGAATTCAAGAGCTGCGCATCGAGGCAGGCGGCACCCCTCCTGCTTTAAATGTGCATCAAACTTGGTTGCAGAATGAGCAGTGACTGGTGGCCCGATACACAATGACGAACTATAGCTGGCTATAGGATAGCTATTTGTCTTATAGGATCCAGATTTTTATTTTTCGTTTAGTATCTTGATCGCGCAGAAGTACCACGTGCACTAAAATACATGTTTTTACATTTCAAAATATATGTAAACGCTAGCAGAAAAGCCTAGAAAAAATGATGACAACAAGAACAAGGGTGGCGCAAAGTATGTTTGAGCAGTTGGACACAAGCCATGCAAGCTTTGAAATTGCTCCAAGTTTTATGCATAAAAGTCACACATGTGGGCAGCCCAAATCACTCACACAGGAGTCAGAACTAAGCAATGAGGAGCCGGAAGCTACGCAGGGTGCTGGTTTAAATATGTTAAAAAAAAACTAGAGTAAAAAAGTTCAATTTAATCATTTCCAATCATGCTCACTTTTATGCATAAATGGGATTGACTCCAGTGAAACATCCTGAAAAGTTACTTCGAAGCCTGCTTAGTAGAAGCAACAAGTACAGCTGCATTCTTGTGCCACTTGGTGTGGCATGCGTCGTTGCAGAAGTAGCCATGAACGAAGTAGCTATCGTTTTTGACACAGCCGTTGAGGACGGAGTCGAAGCAAACGATCGAACACGGAGCTGCGGGACCGGAGGAAGACTACGAAGTGTGCACGTACGACGGTTCATGCAGGTAGTGGTTATCTTGTTCGCATTGCACAACGTCATCTTCTTCGAGATCCAAGCTTTGCTTGCAAGTGAAACAGATCGCCTTGGTCACGCCCTTGTCATTTCCGCCAACGTGCCCCTTTTTTGCAAGAAGTTTGTTGACTTTGCTTGGGTCGTTTTCCTCCTCCACCTCGTCGTCGTCCTCAACTTCGTCGTCACTTGTAGTCTTTTTGTTCTTGCCCTTCTTCTTGTTCGGGTTCACGAACGCCTTGACACGAGCCTTCACGAATTCAACCTGCTTTACGTCGATGTCGATTCCAGTAACTCGCATGTCGGCCTCCAAAGCTCCGATTACCTCTGAACCCGAACCCATGCACGCAACAAGAAAATTGCTCAGAGGTGGCAGAATAGTTAACAAAATCTGCTTCGACAGCTCCGTCGGTTTCTCGAAGACGTTCACGCGTGCTCCGTCGGAGGAATAGCGCTGTTTCTTGACCGGAACCTCGACGACGAAGAGGTTGTGACGGTTGATGGTGTTCGGGTCGAGGTCAGGGTGAAGGAGGCTTGCTTCGGATTGAAGGCCACCAACATCATCTCCACAGCCTTGATTCACTTCTGGATATCTCCCACGTAGTTGTGATTCTTTTTGTATTAGTACACCGTTTCAATCGTCTGGTACCCAGTCACTGAAAGAGACTCCACCAGCATGTTGTACTGTGAAGGGTGGCAGTGGAAGACAACAGCCCTCTTCTCAGAGTTGCCAACGACACTGAATGCGTTGAGCAAGGTCTTCACTTTCTCCTCGTTGATCTCCTCCTGATCATGCTGTAATTCAGAAATGTTGTACGGCAAGTCCGCGTACAGGCAGTCTGCAAACACAGCAAAAAAACCAGCAAAAACGTGAAAGGCCGGGACTGGCAAGAACTGAATGTGACACTTTCATGCATAAAACTCATGACTGCGGAAAAGGCAAGGTGACCAAATGCAGAGTCAGATGGAAGAAGACTTGCCATCTTGAACATGTCGCCCATCATGATCTTTGCGTTGCCAATTTCCAACTCCGTTTCAGCCTGCACAGGCAAAACCAAACATGATAGCAAGTCAACAGCATCATGAAGGAGTTCTTCGTCAGTCAGAAGTTGAAGGAAGACAATGTTGCCCTGGCTCAGTCCATGAACATGTTTCAACTCGAGGGAGTTCTCAGCAATGAGACTTGGGAGGAACTGTGCTTGTTGGTTCCGCAATTGAACACTGAGACTTCGCGCAGGATCATGATGGCAACCGTCGATTTCCTGTACAAGTCGGTCGTCAAGGCTCGCAAGATTCCTGAAGCGCTCAGGAAGCAAGTGATTGTCTGGTTCGACCTTGCGAAAGAGCGTTTCAAGACGGGAAAAGAGGCAGACCCAGAAGCCTTTCAGGTCTAGTCGTCACCTTGTAATGTTATGCATGAAAGTTCAACTTGCACTCAGAGAGCTTTTTCACAAGATTTTGCATTTTTTCCAACTGGCCATGCTTGTCCTTTCCAATCCAGTGCAGTTCGTTGATGCTGTCGATGATGCCCTTGTCCAAGTCTTCGCAAATTCCGTGGATGGAAAGAAGCTGCTTCCACACCTTCCAAAGATCGCCTGTGTGAGACGACACGTAGGTCCACATCGAATTGAATGTAGCTTGGTTGATCTTGCGAGAAAGCGCAAACTCCTGCTTCCAAGTACCCAAAAACTTTTGAATCGACTTTGGAGATTGATCCTTGAGGCGCAAAATCGCAAGGTAGCCTTGGTTGTGGGCAGCGATGGCGTTCTCCCCAAACGTGCTCTTGCGTTGCGTCTGCGCCACGCGACTGATTCTCGTAGGCACCCAACAGACTCACTGCACGCCGACCTTTCTCGTTCCATCTCATGAATCGAAGCTTCGAAATCTGTTAGACTACTGTACTAAACCGGAGTCAAATCTAAGCTGAGTAGATCGTCTGCAAGTTAAACTTTATTAGAAGAACGCGCCAAGGCAAAGAGCGGGAACGTATTAGGCAGGACACACGTAACGGCTCTAACGACACGCATTACATATGCCGGCTCGTACTGTCCACCGAATTAATATGTTGTATTAATATGGTCTAACACTCCCCCTGGAGCAAGGTTAATTACTAAATTAACTGCAGGTCCTATTAACTATTCTGTGAAAATTATAAAAACACAGACTCAAAACATACTCACTCTTACCCTCACTCTCTCCAAGAGATAATATCGACGGTGGCTACCCAACTTGCTGGGGCAAGTGTATATCAGTTAGACTACGCACAGGGCAGCGACCCCTAGTCAAGTCAGGCCTGATCGATGAGAAGAAGATTATGGCCTACCCATACCTTATCCTATGTTGTGAGTGGTACTAAGGTGAATATGTAATACAGGCATAGCATAAACAAGTTACATCTAGTATCGTTATATGCGGTATACAAGATGGTCCGAATATACTGATAATATATGAAGTGAACCTGATTGTACTAGCTAATCTACCATGAGATGAGACCTATCTGAACTATTAATTATTCTACTACTCGGTAATATGGATTAAAAAATTTGTCAGCGCTTCCCGTAGAGGGGTATCAATGTGACAAAAATAATATGATATGTAAGACAAATACAAATATCTGTGATTATTGGCTGGTCTGGTACAGTCACAGGCTGGCTGCCGAGGCCTTTCAAGACATACAAGATTGTAGTCTGATAAATCGCCCTCCGACCAGCAAACTGTGACCTCCAACTTACTAGCCTCTTAGATGTTTGTATGTATATAAGTGTAATAATATGGAGCAATCACGCAAGTGGGGGCCGCGAACACGGGAGAGTATATCATGAGTTGGGGCGAGGGTTTGGTGGGACCTCTACCTTTGCTACAGCCTGTTTCTCCCCTGTTGGGGCTTCGAGAAAGACTGGTTGATTTACGTCAACCCACTCTCTGCACTCTTTGTACATGCCGTACTCTTGGTCACAGGTGAGGAACTTAACTTTCTTCCCTGAGTGTCTCTCAAAGAAAGCAATAGCTTTGAGAAAACAAGGAAAAAATTCGTTCTTGTGACGCAAATAGTAATCAGGTTCAAAGTTGGACGCTAAACACTTAACAGTAAACTTATACCACTTACCGTCCCATGATATCGTATTCCACCAACCCTGGGTATCCATTGAGATGTGGATCCCGGGTCGGTGTTCTACGACATGATGGTTCTTTTTGAAGTGTGGTGTCTTTTTAATTTTATTCCGCAAACACCACTCACACTTCATTATTCGTTCTCTCCACTCTTTTTCCACTATCTTTACTCCCATATACTAAGCCATCCTCTCCATGGCCTTTACCCCTCTGTGTTTACATATGTGGTGAAATACGGTGGCGTGTATGTTTTCATGGTAGTGGGGAAGAACAACAGGACACAACACCCTGCCATCCTCCTGTTCTGCTCTCTCACCTCCCTCTGTGTCTATATCAGTAGAATAAGGTACGTAAGTATGAGACACATCATATTGCCAACCACATATACAAGGAGACAAACAACAGTATATGTCATGGTACGCAGGTAGGTTGGATCTTTGAGAAAGTTGAGGACAGTTGTCAAGCTTGTACCCCCGAGCCCGATGAATCATCGGACTCGGGAGTCTCACTTGTTTCAGGAGGGGGGTTAGGTTGATTGGTTGTTTCCGTATCAAGGTGAGACTGTGTGGTGGGTTCATACCATTCATTGGGGTCGAGTGGTTTGGTCCCTGGGGCATCAAAGACTGTGAGGTTGTTAGGTAGAGCTCTCCCCCTGGCTACTATCTGTTTCTCCTCAATTCGAATGGGCTTCTTTAGGACGATGACCTGATTGTTCTGATATACCGCCGCAAACCCTTTTCGCACCCACGCCGATGTTGCGACTAACCCATATTTTAAATGTGGATTGTAGGTGGTATGAGAATCAAAAACACAGACTTCATCCCCGTTAGAACCCGAAAGGTTCATTTGAACCTTGCCCTTGTACTCAGTCCTAATGCTCCCTTTGGCAATCCTGAACTTCTGTGGGGCTTTCACAAGTTTGATGAATGTGGTTTTGTCGGGAGATTGTGTTTCGCTCGCACCGCTGTCATCTACCCACACAATACTATTAGCTTTAGTATCGCTGTCTGTTTCATTTCCCATCAACATAATGGCACATTCAGTATGTGGGTTTGTTGCGGTGTATGTGCTTTGAGTGTTGGTGGTGGTGTCGGATTGAGAACTATCTGTTGATTCATCCTCCTCCGGTGGGGTCTTACCCCCCAACACAGCTTCAAGCTCCTCTATCTCTTCTAACATGTAAGGAAAGGAAGAGGCAATCTCACGTGCAAATGGGTCTTCGTGTTTGGTAGCCATAGTTAATATTATGCAGTCATGTATCGCATAATACACCTCAGTGTAAAACTCATCGTGCTCCCCATTCTTCGTTACAATCTGTCTCTCACTGTCCTATTCTTAAACCCTTGCGCGAGGGCATTGAGGAGTCGTTGTAACTCTTCAATGGGGGGAAGTCCCCGCTTGCCCAACGCCTGTTTACCCTCTACCGTCCCTACTTTCCCCCTGTTCGGAGGTCATAGGAACGGTTGGTTGGCTGTTTGGGGTTTCTCCCTGCTCTCTTTCAGGTGGGACAGACACAACACGAGAAACAGAGTGTGCATGAGTTAACAATGCAGACGTCACAGATGCGTTAAGTGGTACAAGGGGTGCCGACAACACACTTAAGGACTGTGCTTGGGGTGTGGGTTGTGCATGAGATGGGGACAACACAGAGGTAAGAGGCACGAACTGTCCTATCCCTACACCTACTCCCTCTACTCCCGCTACTCCCATCTCTCTCCTACGTATGTTCTGTGTAGTAGTGTTCGGTGTAGTGGTAGTAATAGGTAATGGAGCAGGGTTAGGTGAGGGGTGAGTCACTATGTGCTGTCTCAATAGGGAGATTTTAGTGAATAAGGTGGCAGGTCCAATAGTAAGAGCATCGTAAGGAGGTAGAGGACCTAAGTTCAATTTCTCCCTATACTTCGCTTGTATTTTCCCCCTCTTTCTCTCTTGATCAAGGTGCTTGCCACAGAAGTCATGCTCTACTAACCTAGGTGCACACTCTCCACCCTTTGCCCCTTTTCTCGCTGCCCCCAAACTCCACGAGCATCGAATACCAGTGTCAGGCACTGTCGCCTCGCACTGCTTACTACTAGTAACATGACAACTACTCTTACGTATCGGTTTGCCGTGAAGGTTGAGGGGTGGGCCACCTACCTCACGAATGTGTATGGGATGCAGCCCTTTCACGAGTATTTTTACGTATCCTGCCCTGGTACGTCTGAATGCCCACTTCTCTTCCAGTGGTATGATCTGGTTAAGAGGAGTGGGGTCACCAGCCATATCAAGGGACGTAAAAAAGTTGTTATCGTGAAGGGGTGGGATAGTGGGGGGAGTGTGTGTGCAGGCGTTTTGAATAGGTGATGCATGCTTGTCCTCATCTCCCCCTCGCACACCACTCTCCCGCTCACCCTCACTTCTATCTTCCGCGCCAGGTGGCACACAAATGCGTGTGACAAATGTGGTGTGTGGTGTAGATGAGAGGGGGTTCTTGTGTGTTTCATTGTCTCCCTCTTCTCCCTCTCCTTTTCTCATCATCATGATAGCCATATGATGAATGTACCCCACCTCTCCCTCATCTCCTGACTCTGAATCTGACCCAGAAGAAGGCTCAAACTTATCTTGTAAGCTTGGGTCTTCTTCTTCGTCACTCTCAGAAGAGGAAGAGGAGGAAGGGGAAGGGGATTCAGCATTCAAACTTATCATCTTCTTCTTCTTAATGAAATCAGATGCTTCTTTCCTTGTTGCTCTCCTTCTCCTTCTTCTTCTTCTTACTCCTTGTCTCCTCTCTCTTGTCCTGTCTACCTGTCTTCTCAGACTGTCTGTCCTTGTCCTTCTCTCTTACACTTCCTTTATCAGCACTCTCGCTCGTCTTCTAATAGGACATTTCAATGGACCATGTCCATCTTTAGGACAGTCAGTTAGTTGACATTTGACAAGACAAAAGGCAATCCTATGGTCGGGGGAGAGGCAGTTCCAACACACGCCTTCCTCTCCTCCTTCCTGAATACTAGCTCCTGTCTGAGGTAGTTTGGGGTTCCTTCTGTTATTAGTTGCCCCTACCAAATTGATAGTGATAGGGTCAGACTTCGAACTTCCGGAACCGTATAGCTTACGTAACTTGCCCTGAGAGACATGGCCTTGAGCCAGTTGTTCTATTACTTTTAGAAACTCTTCAAGGTTAGGTCTCTGATCAGGTAGCAAAGCTTGCCAAGTATTCTGATGGTACCTTTTCGTCGGAGATATACCGTTACCGGGAATATCCGTTACCGAATTTGTCTTCAGTGGCAAATTCACGTAAACTTATTCTCGACCGGCCCTCCTTGCTAATTACCTATGTAATACCATTTTTGCTTACAAGTATACTTGAGTTGTACAATACATCTTGTCTAGACATTCTTGAATCATCTAGAATAGGCAAGGCCCCCGTCGGGACCTATGTAGGCCAGCCAATTGTAGAACGGATAGCTTAGATGGAACGGATAGGTTTCGTAGCTAGGGTACTCAAGCAGCACAGTCTGTACCTCAGAATTAAAAGGTAACCACACTGCATAAGTGAACTGTAAACACTTGGACAATAATAACGGATTAGTAATACTGGGACGCTAGTATTGACTAGTTATTGAATATAGAGAGTCGTCAATTGCCTCACGGTGGCTCTCACGGGGGTGGGAGCCAGCCGGCGCGGGGCGGGCGCAGGTGCTGTGCCGCGACATCCCGCGGCCGGCGGACGGACTGGCTGGGCTGCGGCAGCGGCTCCGCGGAGTGCAAACTTGCGCCGTGCACTTGCTGTTTGGGTCCGGGGCTTGGACCGTGCCGGCTCGCGCGGCACCGGCGGCGGGCGCCGCCCGCTGCGTACCCTGGGCGCGGGACAGGCCGTACCCCCAGCGCACACTGGCGTTCCCCGCCCTGCGCGTCGCCGGTCGCGTCTATTTTCCGTTCAAGGTGGTCGAGCAGCAGCGCCGCGCGGGGGGGTACACCAAGCTGCTCTGTCTGGTCGACGGGCAGGCGGTCTTCTTCGGGCCCGTCATGGCGGGGCGCGACGTGGTGGCGCCCGGCGCGGCGGGGCTGGGCGTGCGTCCGACGGGGGCCGCTAGCTTCTGGCTCTGGGGGCTGCGCCTGCCCGGGCAGGCGCCCCCCCGGCCCGCAGAGGCCGGTCCGCCGGACCTCGCACTGGAGAGGCGCTGGTTCCAGCACGTGGACCTCGTGGCGCTAGCCCTAGCTTACGCACGC